>PVJH01019146.1:0-43434 GCA_004026705.1 Nesogale talazaci | reverse complement strand
GTCTAACTTGTCACTTTATATCGATTCCATCTGTTTACACTCTGCGGAGTATTGGCTTCCTACGGCGCACATTTCCTATTTACCAGCTGGTAGGGAGAAGGCAAACCAGATCGGAAAAAATTAGACTACGTTCAGAAGCTCATAAACACAAACTTTCAATTTGAGGACATGTGGGAGGACAGGCAGCAGGGCATTGCTCACCTCTTAACAAAGGCTTCGCCTTCCCGCCACCCCAGGCTCCCGGGGCCACCCCCACAGGCCAGCGATGGTATATGTGTGGATTGAGCATATGCGGACCCTGCCGTTCCCCCAAATGGAACAGGCGCACACAAAATGACACCCAAATGTGATCTGGGAAAGCAGAGACAGGAGCTGCTCAAGCAACTTTGGATGTCAGCAGAGCTGCCGGGAACCGGCGAAAACCCAGTAGCGTGCTTCCTTGCGGCCAAGGGGAAAAGGGAAACTTGCTAGTCGGGGTCTCTGAGGGTTCTGTAAGCTTGTCCCCAGGTGGCATTTTCATTGTTACAATGCTTACCTAGGTGCTAGGTAGATTAAGAATTTCTAGCAAGAAACTCCGGTGACCCGTCAAAATGAGTGCTCTATAGAGACTTAGGACTTCAATGGGGCTCTAGCCAGGTCCATAAGGTGATCAGGTTCTCTCTCTCTCTCTCTCCTCTCCTCTGCTCTGTGTGAATGTGCTAGCATGGGGTCCAGCTTTGAGAAAGGAGCCCATCATGGAGGATTGCTCCAGTGAAGGGGATTGTCCCACAGGCTGGGCTGATGCTGTGGACCGCCATATTGCTATAGCACAAAATCCAAGTCGGCCAGAGACCACCTACGGTCAGTACTGGACCCAGAGCCACATTTCAGAACAGAGAAGAACCTCGCATCTGTCGTCTCATCCAGCCCACCCCAAAGAGGAATCCACCCCACACAAGCTCCTTGTGTGGAGGGATGAGGGTGAAGCCTATTCAGATCTTAGAAAGGCTGGTTTCAGCCACATGTGGGAGATCTCCAGACACTGACCTTCTCCAAGTCCCCAAGGTCCACAATGATCTCTCAAGAAGGGGAGGGAGAGGGGTGGAGAAGAGGTGAGTCCTCGGGACCACACTCAGCAGGACTGGGCTGTGCAGGGTGAAGAAAGGGCACGTGGACGATGGCTGGAGGCGATGATGATTGCAGAACGTGGGGTGGGTCTGAAAGGCAGAGCCTCAGTTCACCTGGCGCAGGTGGGGCAGGAGGGGGCTGGCCATGACCACTCATTTCTAGACATCTCCTCCTGGGCAGCGTGTCCACTAGATGCCCCCAGACACCCACCCTCTGCTTGGCTTATCTTCATTCCCAAATTCCAGGCAAGGGAGCCCCCAGGGCACACACCACCAGCAGTTCTACCCTTTGACTGCCCTTGTAACCCCAGTAGATAGCTCTCTCTCTCTCTCTCTCTCTCTCTCTCTCTCTCTCTCTGCCATCGAGGTGCTACCAACTCCCAGTGACCCTGTAGGACAATCCAGAACTGTCCCATGAGCTTCTGAGTCTGTAATGTTTTATGGGAGTAGAAAACTCTTCTTCAGAGCAGCTGGACAGTTCACACTGCTGACCACAGGGCTAGAACCTCTATGCCACCGGGGATCCTCGCCGCACCCCCAGGAGCGCCTCCAAACTAGAGACGGCTCTTGATAACGAGTCCTTCAAAAGCACACGCTAGCAAATCCTACCTTGGTCTTTCTCCTGTAGAGTGGCTGGTGGTTTCAAACTGCCCATCATGCAGGTAGCCGCCCAACGCATAGTCAACACACCACCAGGGCGGTCCATGGTGACTTCCTGCTAAAACTCTCCATGTCATGAAACTGCCTTGGGCACACGCAGCTTGTAAGTGTTACTTCCGAAACCCTCAGGGACAGAGTGGGGGGGGGGGGGGGTTGTAGAACCACCAGCAAACACATCCCGTCAACCGTTATTGATTGACCCGGTAGAGAGGCGAGGCTCTCCACTCCTGCCATGATGGACCATCGTGGAAACCCACAGGGTAGCCCCACCCTGTCCCAGAGGATCGATCGCCCTGAGTTACAATGGAGCCCACCGCGGGGGTCTGGAGTATTGGTTGTGGATGGCATGCTTGGGCAAGTGGGGCTGAGATTTCTGGAGGGTGAGGATGGGATCACAGCCCTCCTTGTTTGTCTAGGAATTAATTACCTGGTGTCCCACATAACCCCTCGGCCTCCGGATGCTGTCCCATCAGGAATCTCTGTCACTCTGCAGACAGCCTTACCTGAGGACCTCCTGTCTCCTCCTCCCCACCCCACCTCCCACCCCAGTGACCCCTTGGCAAAGCTGCTCAGTGCATCGCGCCTCTTGGACTCCAGGGTTACAACTTGGCTTTCAGGGACTGCCATTCTGCCCTCCTGCCTGGCTGGCTGTGTCCTGAACGGACCTGAGAAACTTTTCTCTCTACAGCACAGGGCTCATCTGCCCACTCGATCCCAGCCACGCCGACCGCCCTGCGGCCTCTTTAACCCACAGCAACCGGAAAGCCACCACACGCCGCACCCCCTGCCCTTTCTTCCGCCTACCCCTCCCAAGCCTCTCCGTGGCTAGAACGCAGGCTCCCCTCTCACCCTTTGCATCAGGTCTCCCTCAATGAATCGAATGATGGGGTTCTCTGAGCCGTGAAAGTCACTGGTGGAACGCCGCCGACAGAAAGCAACCGAGCACAGGCCAGGTGCCAGGCACGCCCCAAGTCAGAGAGGGCGCGCACAGGTCCGGTGACCAGCAAGCTGGGGATGTCACTGGGGGTGTCACTGGTGGGGTGGGGGGGGGTGTCACACTGAGTGACAGTCAGGTGGCTTCTATAAAGCATGGTACCACTTATTCAGCCGCAGCTTCTTATCTTTAAATAAAAACTTCCTAGTCATGACTGTAATCACAAAAGCCTGCTTTGGAAGTCCCAGTCACATGTGTCTATAATTGTCTTACGAGGCCAGGCACTTTGCTCGTTTGCGGTCTGAAACAGTTTTATTGACACAGAATTCACACGACCTAAAATTCCATCGTTCCATCTTATTAAAAATCGACAATCGAGTGCAGAGCGCTCTCTTCTTCCTGACATTCACCGTGAGCAGGACTTGCTATTACCAACCTCCCTGCCACACCCTCGAGAAACCACTGGTCCAGGTAGGGTCTCTATAGAAACACATACAAAAGGGAGCAAGACAAACCCATAGCCAGAACCGAGTAAGACAGAGGGGAAAAAATATGGCAGGTGAAAAGGAAATAGAAATATCAAAAAGTTAGAACAGATTTGAAATGGGTCACCGAGAGGGAGATCAAATGAGGTGGGTCAGTGTGGCCCTAAGTCCATCTGCAGCCGCCCACTGTCCGAAGCCCTCTGGTGATGTAGAGAGCACTGGGACCCCACAGCTGAGCCCTCGTGAGAAACCTCGTCACGAGGCAGGGAGCATCTCAGAAGCAGCAGCATGAGACACGGTGGCAGGGTTGACGCCGTCAAGGGTTTCGTCTTGCGGGGATGCCCAGTCAGTGCTCAGGGCCGCGGCAGGCCTCAGAGGATGCCCGGCACCGGTGACTCTGCTGGGCCACGCCTCTCTCGGGTGATGCGAGGGAAGCAGGCGGCTTTGAGGACAGAGGCACATCTGGCCCTGGGCCATGGTATTATCCATCGATTCAAATGCATGCGACAGTGGAACTCTGAATGAGGAAGACCGGAAAGGAATCGATGCGCCGGGAGTGTGGCGCTGGAGAGGAATTAAATTGACTGGACTGCCCAGAGAACAAAGCAATCTGTCGTGGAAGAATGGCGGCTGGCATGCCTCCGAGAGGAAACGGCAGTGAGACTTAGTCCCATGTCCTTCACAGATGTATCAGGAGGAGGGGGACATCCTGCTTGGTAAAGTAGAGGGGCAGCTAAACAGAGAAAGACAGGGGGGAGGCCCTCAAAGAGGTGGATGGACACAGTGATTGCGGCCATGGTCTTGGGCACAAGAATTATAAGGTGGCACGGGACAGGGCAGTGTCCTGTTGTGCAATGTCCGGTTCAATGATACCTACCAACAATGTCTGCCTCGGGAGAGACCAGTCCCAGGAGAAGGAGGTCGTGCTTGGAAAACCAGAGGGGCCGCCAAGGAGGGGAAGGTCCTCAAGGAGATAGACTGACACCCCTCATGGCCCCAGCACTGTGCTCAGACCAAGGCACAGGAAGGCACCGGACCGCGCGGTGTTCCCTTCTGCTGCGCACAGGGTCTCTGGGGGTCAGGACCACTCGACAGCGCCTAACAGGCCTTGACCTGGGTGGAAGATCTGGACCCGGTCATGCCCTTTCCTTCTGCGTGGGTGTGGGCTGCTGGGGCAGAAACCACGCCTCCACGCCCCCCCACGGCCTCTGAAGCAGAGCGCCATCCCTGGACCATCGGAGGGAGGGGAGGCACGTTTGCAATCTCTGTCTGAAGAGGTGGAGGCTGAGATCTGAGGTGCCAGAGGCAGCAGCCCAGACACTGTCAGACAGAGCGGAGAAGCCAGCTAAGCCGGGGCCGAGGTAAGAAGATGGTGAGGCGGAGCAGAGGGGCAGCCCCCCCCCCCCCCACCGTGACGAGACTGTGAGTTGGACCAGTTGGCGGGCTTTCTGGTCCACAAAGGCGGAGGCCAAGGGACCACGTGGCTGAGAGGCTGCGGACCGATCGGAGTGGGAGTTGGTGGCTTGCTGAGGAGAGAGTTGGCTGCGGAGGGGTGACTGTACCCTTACCGCCTACGCGTCGTGACTTGGGGTCACCTGTGAGCTCTCCCGGCAAAGCCCCCTCGATCGTGAGTTTCTTCTGTGTGGCTGTTGCGACAAATGGTTGAACCCAGAATAGAGACAGCGCTTCCTGCTCTTGGAAGAACGCCAGGGCGGAGAGTGGAGGCGTGTCTGATCGCAGCCTCGTGGCAAGAGGGAAGCCAGAGGAGGTCAGATAAGTCCCCTGCCTCACCCCCCACCCCCAGGGCCATGTTACGCACAGCCAGCAGATGGGCCTACGGGTCCAGGGACATCCAGGCCTGCAGGTCACTAGAGACTGAAATAGACCAGAAGTACCCGCTTGGAATCCAGGCTGCGGGCTCCTCGACTCTGAGGAACAGCCATGCCTGTCCTCTAAGGCCCTCCCATGGGGCGTTTCGGTGACGGCAGCACCAAGGGGCTAAGACACCTCTTCCAAGGCAGGAGGGCTTCATGGGGTGGGGTCGGGAGGACCATCTCCAGGGACGTTTTGCACTGTGAGGTGTGGGGTGACAGGAGTGCCAGGACCAGGCATTGAGACTGGGCTGGAAATGGCCAGGTGCTGGCACTGACCGAGGTGCAGGAACTCTGAATCCCTCCACAAGCAAACCCCGAGTGTTTTGAGGACAGGGCCCTCGGGTCATGGACCTTAGGCCCCGACCCATAGTGGACCGTCTGCACAACAGAACAGAACTCTGCCTGGTCAGGCATCCGCCGCCAGGGCCTCACAAAGGCCCCCAGGCCCAAGCCTGTTGAACCCAGGCCCAGGTCTTTTTCTGCCTGTTCATGTGCTGTTGCTATGCGCGGTCAGGTCGGCTTTGACTCACCGGCCCACCTGGAGCGGCCCTGTCAGGCTGAGGACGCTGCCAGATTGTCCGCTTACCAGGCTTGTGCAGACACTTCCCCGGCGAGGAAGGGGGCACGGCACAGCATGACACTATTGGGTGCTCAGCTGCACCCCCACGGGCCACTGGCCTGTAGTGGTCAGCGGTGGTGACCAACATCTGCCACTCCGTTCTTGTTGGACCAGTCGGTTCACCACATGCAGGAAGGCGTGGCTAACATCGCTTAAGCACTGACAATAATAGCAGAGATGAACCAGCGCTGCCACTGCTGTTAGGCACTGTGGAGCCCGCCCAACCTCACAGCGAGCCAGTCCCCACACTTAGGACGACAGGATGTCCTCACAGCCTGAAGGTCTGTCAACCCTGACCTTGGATACAGCCACGGTGTCAAGTCATCTCCCTGAGGGGCTGCCTGCGCCCCTCTACCAAGCACCGGCTCCTTTTTCTGGGGACTGACCCAACCTGCGAACATGTCCCAGGTGGGGAGAGACCAGGTCTTGCAGCGCCTCCCTTCTCAGGGACCCTCTGTCTGTGCTTGTGCCAAGACAGAGGCGTTTGGGCTTCCGAGCCCGCGGTCCTCTCAAGGTGCTCTGCGCACACCTCGGGCCTTCTCTGGTCTTCTTGCATCTCAGTCACCGTCCAGCTTCTGCGGGCCTCCAAGGCCCCTGAAAATAACACGCGAGGCCTGGGTCAGGTGCACCTGGATCTCACAGGGGCCTCCTTCCTGTTCACACCTTTGAAAGGGCCTGGTGCTGCAGGCTCGCCCAGCATAAAGTGCCGAGCAGCTGTTCTGCTGCTTCTAAGAGCACCAGTTACAGACCCATGACAGCTTCTGTCGTGTCCCTGTTTAACATGACGGTGGTGTGTCTGTTAGAGCCATGATGAGGACGGGCGGTTTCTTTTTATGGAGTTGTTGCCCAGAAGAAATGCTGCAGGCTTTGACCTGCGTCACCAGGTGCTCCGAGGCAGCTTCCTTTGCAGCGAGCGAGGTAGGCTGTGGCTTCTGCATATTGTTGGCTGTCAATCAGCTTGCCTCTGATCCTGATGGCCCGGCCTTCAGACATACACACAGTCCAGCTTCTTAGATTATTTGCTCAGCAAATGGGCTGAACACAAATGGTGAAAGGAAACCACCGGTGATGGGGTTCAGGTACTTTCGTAACTGGTGCGCTGCTCTAATGGCCGATTTAAGTATGTTAAAAAAAAAAAAAAAAGATAGACCCAAAGGGAACTTATTATTTCATGCAGTTAATACTGAAATAAGAAGAATAAAAGAGGTGCCCCAAACTAGATTATAAGAAAGTTTTAAAATATCACTAAAAAGCTACTAAAGAATATTTGGGGGGAGGGGAGCCCAATAAAACTGTCAGTTAAGATATTTCCATATGACTTCTTGGTTGGCATCCTTGCCATTTTCTTTGCTTTTATCCGATCATCACCTGCTGTGTGGTTGCATCCTGAACCATCTCTTCACTGGAGGCGTAGGATCCCATTCCTGTAGAGGCAGGTCAATGAGAAAACAGGCATTGTGTTCAATAAGCTGGAACAGACGATGTCTCCTCTCTGAAAATACCATGTTCATCTTTGAAAAACCCCTTTCTACTTCTGCTGAGCCGACAGCAAGTGTTCCAACACTGATTTTAGTTCTTTGAAGACTTTTAGGAGTTGCATAATTCCCGTGTCACGTTTCATGGAGACGTGGGACATCACACAAAGCTGAAACGAATGACAGCGTGTCACCCTCTGGCTGTGGGGCACTTTTCCTCTTGACGCTACAGGTTTGTTTACTGAAGCAACAAATACAAGGGGATACAAGTGCTGCATGTCATCCAAAGCATGGTGAGTTTTATGAAAGGATTACAAGAGTACTACAGGCCCAGCGCCATCTCATTTTTCCTTCCTGTGGATGGAATGAACATTCCTGCTGGTGCTTGGACTACACCGTGGCTCAGATGAATATCAAAAAATAAGTGTGTCAGTCCGGGTAGACTAGAGAAACAAATTCATAGACACGCACATGGATATAAGGGAAAGGTTTAGATACAAGAGGAATGGAACATTGAGAAAGCATCCCAACCCAATCCAGTCCAAAGTCTTAAGTTTGATATTAGCCCATATGCCCGATACCAGTCTATAAAGTCTCCTTCCGACTCACGCAGCACGTGCAATGACACCAAGACAATCACAGGCCAGTGGGTGTAGAGTCTTGTGTGTCCAGCAGCAGTAGAAGCATCTCAGCACTGGCAGGAGTCTCCACGTGGCTTCTCTGGTCCCAGAGGTTTGGCTCTATCAGGGCAAGCCCAAGTGACCTCTGTTCCGGCTCCTCCATTCTCCAGGAAATCAGGATCTATCAGCATGCTGTAACCTCGTCTTGTCAGTAGTTTGTCTCCAAGATACAGTGAATTAAGTCTCTCTTCTCCAATTGGGAAATCCCAGGAGACTTCCTAGAATGCTCAGGAGAAAGCCACGCCCACACAGAGGCCTCATTGGCTACTCATTGGCTATCTCCAGATTGACAGGCTAGACTCCACCCCTAGACTCCCAATCATGAAACTGACACACAAGCACATGACTGCCACACTAAGTAAGGGATGCAAACTTGTGATTTCCATGGTGGGGGCTGCCCAGCCACCCACCTTGGAGAAAGTCTTGATAACAAGGGCCATTTTATCCACTGGAGTGCCAAACTCAACAACAACAACAGAAACCACGAGGCATTGGCTCTGCCAAACCCATGCAAACCAGCTGAATCCCGCCCCTGGGCACAAGCCTCACACGCTACCGTGATGTGAAGCCACACGGTCTCCGCTGGCTAGTGGGAACAATGGTTCTCTTGATCTCTGAGCTTCACCCGAGGAGGATGACCCAAACTCCCAGGGACGGGGTCCCTCCTCACTCGCAGGTCCCTCCCCGGGCAGAGGAGACGCTCCCTGTGGGTTTCTGAGGCCGCAAAGCTTGATGGGAGCAGACAGCTACTTCTTCCTCCCCTGAAGCAGCTGGTGGTTTTGAACTGTTAACCTTGTGGCTGGCCGCCCGAGGCATTGCCCCTTCCACCACCAGGGCTCCTTTGAGCAGAGCTCATTCTTCTGGAGTCCCCATTGGTTTTTTCCCCCCAATGGTCTAATCCAGAGTCGATTGCCTTCGCACACCCAGTAAAACCCAAGTCAGCCTCTCTCGTGAATCCTCCACTTTGCAGGAAAGATCCGCCCGCAGTCGGCAGCCGCATCCCTCGATCCCCGTCCTCTTTGGAATCCAGTTTGGACTGCTACAAGTTCCCGGCCAACGTGCTGCTACCCCATTTTTGAACTCCCTTACTGGAGTGATGATATTGCTATTATTTGATTAAGTTCCTCATTCTCTTGGGATGTCTTTTCTTTAAGTTATACATTTATGTTTAACTTACCACAGGCATGTTTCGGTTCCCTGAGAAGTGGCGATGCCTGCCGACTGAGTTGGTCTTTTCGTGGGGCTCTCAGAAGGCGGTGGTCACTGAATCCTTCAGCGTTTTAAAACCAGCTGGCCAGTATGGCAAGCCCATAAGACAGAGGAGCACTGTTTCAAGGAGTTTCCGTCGCTGAGCCCACTGCCTCCTTTTTTGCCCACAGAGCAGTTGGTGGGTTTGAACTGCTGACTTGGTGGTTAGCAGCCCGGTGCTGGATCCACTGGGCCACCAAGGTTCCTATGACTAGAGAGGCCACAAATGGATCCTGGGCTGTAAGACTTTTGAATATGATATGGGGGAGGGGGGAGTCCTTTAGAATATACAAGACAGCAACTGCTGGTTTTGTGAGACGAAATCCGCTCGCTCCAAATGGAAGTTTGCCTCATCCTTTCCCTGGGCGCGTAGACACCCGAATAAAAGCAGTGACATAATTAATCACTGTATTCGGTTATGATTGATAGGCTTGTCTCTGAGAGGAGGAAAAAGCGCCCCGGATACAGTCTGTCCCAACAGCTCTGCGATATGCTAATATTTTCTTCAGATGAAAGTGGAGATGTGTTCAAATATCTGCTACAATAGGCAATTAATACCGGGCGCGCCGGGTAGAAGCGGGCTTAGGAGACGCAGGCTGCTGCGTCTAAAGCGCATGCTCCAGGGCGTGGCCGGACACAGGCCAGGTTGTGGACAACACAGACCCCCGCCCCTGCCTGCACGTGGGCCCCCTACCTCCTGGAGGTGGGGGGCGCCCAGTGGGGAGGTTTGGTGAGGGCGCGGTTGAGAGGTGAACAACGTGCCTTCTTCCTCCTCCTGCACTCTTCATGTGGTTGGGTTTTTGCTTGGTTTTTTCCTTCGTTTTGTTTTGAATGCCTTTTCCAAGAAGATCAATCTTCCCTTTTGTCTCGTCTTCAGGAAGAGATCGCCCAGCAAGACAGCAGCTTGGCACCTCTAAGTATTCGCTAATTGCTTCTGGAATGACGCAGGGTGCAGCTTCACAGCACCCCAGGCACCAGGGTACCGCCATCAGCACGCTGTGTCGGAGCTCTGGGGTCCCCAGACACGCTCGTCAAGGCTGGCTGGGCCGGCCAGATGTTCTGAGTCAGAGGCGCGTCTCCGACTTGGGGAGGGGTGTGGTGGAAGAGAGCTAACAGCCAGCGGTTGTGTGTATGTGTGTGTGTGTGTGTGTGTGGTTTCCTTCATCTTTTCGACTTCGATGCACATCTGTATGCTCTTGGAGTCTGACCCAGCGTAGAGCAGGTGGGAGTGAGGGCTGGGGACTCGCCGTTCCATTCTGCAGCACACACGGTGCTCTCAGAAAGGTGTGTCCCGCGAATTCTCGTGTGTCATGAGGCTTTGGCAATTGGGGCTTTCGTTCCTGCCTCCCGTCCTTCTCTCTTGTCTCCCTTCACCTGCTCTGTCGTGAAACAGACCAAAGGCCCAGCCACGGGCAGTTGGTTGACACCCCGAAGCTTGGCTTGGCTTTGCTCCCGGGCTCCCCTTGTCCTAAAGAAGCTGGGGAACCCAAGTCCAAGGTTTCCAGGGAGAGCATCCAGAAACCTCTACGGTGCAGGTGGTGCCACCTGGTGGCAGGTGAGGCCCACTGCAGACGGGCCCTGGAGCCAACTAACTTCACCCCTCGGTGAGTGGAGGACCGGCCTCTGTTGAGCATCTCACAGGTGCCAGAGACACCACTGCCGCGGTTCTCGTTCATTCCTGTACGAGTGCCCTGGTAGGGAGGTTGCTCTTCTCGTCAGTTCTGACTCAATGGTGACCCTGACTTACAAACAGAACTCAATACTGCCGGGTCCTGCTCCTTCCGCACCGTCAGACTGAGATTGAGCCCGTTGCGGCAGCCTCTCCCGATGTCGGCCCCTCTGCTCCATGGTCGTCCACTTGGCTGCTGGCCCTTGTGTCTCTGTTCTTCCAAGACCGATGTCTTTGTTCTTCTGGCCGTCCACTTGGCCAGGGCCATAATGGAACTACATCCGTTCTTCTATCTGCCGTCCACTACCGTATGACCTCTTGACTGCCGTGTCCGTGGATCCCAGCAAAATGGATTCCTGGACAGACTTCAAGCTCTTCACCATGTATCACGAAGCGGTCCGCTGGTCCAGTCGTGAGGATTTTGTTGTGTGCTTTATGTCCTGCTGCACTCCACACTGAAGGCGGCAGTCTCTGGCTCTTGTCCGTGAGTGATACGAGTCTTCCCCCTTTCATTCAGCCAGGATGTGTCGTCTGCACCCTGCAGGCTGGTGACGAATCGTTCTCCAGGCCCCGTGCCCCTTTCTGCAGACAGCGCAGCTTCTCAGACTCTGCGCTCAGCCAGCAGATCAAATGCGGACAGTGAAAGGATGTAAGACTGACACACACCTTTCTGGATTTGGTGGGGGAGGGGCATCACGGCCCTCTGGTGGGAGTAGGAGGCCCAGCCTTGCTCCTGGTGAGCTGTTGCTGGATTTGAACCGCCACGCCAGTGGACCACAGTCCGGCACTCAACCACTAAGCCACAGGGGCTCAGCCCCCCAGATTTTAAGTCATTCTGTCCCTTTCTTTTCTTTTAACTAGACTTGATTTTCAGCAAAGGTCTTGATACAAGTTCACAATTACTATTACCGAAATATGGGGGGTAAAACACCAGCAAATCAGTGTTTCGGCAAATCTGAAACAGCATTCTCTGCCTTTTTAATCTAGATTCTCTAAACCACTGCAATGGTTACACAGAACTCCCAGACAATATTCATAATTAAAGGACTTATAAGGAAGTGGACAGGTTGTTGTGCAAGTGGAAAATGCTTAGGGCACAGTTGTTCAGTACAGAGACACACGGCAGAGTTCCTCCAAGACTGCTGGTATACCCCCTAAGGACATGGCGCTCCATTAGGACATGCCTAAACCCAAGCCTTGAGCTCTGGGGGTCAGGAAACCCAGCTCCCAAATTAAATGACCAGAGACACCCCACTCCACAAGCCCTTGGCTGTACTTGTTCCCTGGACAGGAAAGCCCACTGCTCTGTCCCTGCGCTGGCTCCCCATTCTGCTGTTGCTTCTCTGGTATCACAGCTGTCTTCTGGGTGCAGACTCACTCCTGGCCCTTGCTGGCATTGACATTCCCCACCCCAACCCCACCCCGGCAACCCCTGCTTCTCAGAGGATGCGTGTTATACCGGATGGCATCCCAGTGCATCCTGTTCACCATTATTCACAGGTGAATCCTGTCAGTATCTCCCTCTACCTTCTGATCTGGATCCACGCCAGAAAAGAGACGCTGGACCAAAGACCCAAATGAAATAATGGGTGCCCCGGCAACCCAACAGAAACGAAGACCAGAGAGACCCCCGTGGCAGTGACAACAGCAGCATATGTGTGTCGCGTGTGCAGACGGGACCACGGCCGTCTCCCAGAGTCGCTGTCATCAGAAAGCAGTGGCAGCTCCCCGAGTCCACTGGCTAGGGTGGGTGTGGGGGACGCTCCGACGCAGGGCCACCCGGCGGACAGCAGAAGGGAACACAGCCCAGCCCTGCGTCAGCCTTACAGCTCCTCTCTTAGAGCCCTCTGCACTGCCACGGTGCCTGTCCTTCCCATTCAGGCTCTTCCTCATTCCCCTTGACCCTCTGCTTTCCCAAGCCCGAGGTGGTTTTCCCAGAGGCTGGTTCTCCTGAAAACAGGACCAAAGTACCCAGACCGACCACCCTGCACATGCAAAGGAGGTCAGTAAACCAACTGTGGGTTGAGTGGCAGCCGACTTGTCGAGGCCATGGGATTTCCTGCCTGCTGCCTCCATGGGCGCCGATGGTAAGTCCAAGAAAGACGGACGCCTTAACAACTTCCATCTCCCTCTTTATGGTGGAGCTGTCTGTTTGGTCTGGGGGTCAGGGTTTGGGCTTTCTTTCATCCGAGTTGTCACCCGCCCAGATAAAGGATTCATCAGGCAGGGCTTCAAGTCCTCTGGCTTTCAGTATGCAAGGCTGCGTCATCGCAGGTTGGTAATAAGCCGCCCCCTAGTCCCGATGTCACGTTCTCCTTCATGTCGTCCAGTTTCTTGACGTCTTTGCTCAGCGCACAGGCTGAATAAACATGGTGGGAGGATACACCCACCGTTCCTGACTAAAGCCACGCAGTCGCCCTCGTTCTGTGCAAGCCGATACCTCTTGTTCTACCTACAGACTCCACATAAGTACAATGAAGTGTTCAGAATTCCGTCTTTCTAAATATTATCTGTAGTTTCTTATGATCCACCTAGGTAAATGTTTGTTCATGGTCAATGAAGCCCCAAGTAAATGTCTCTGGTACTCTCTGCTTTCCATCAAGAGCCATCTGATATCAGCATTCCTATCCCTTGTTCCACACCCTCTTCTGAATCCAGCATGAATTTCTGGCAACCATTTTTTATAATGAGATTCAACAAAAATAGAACTTGCGTGTGGTACTGTTGGTATCATCCAATCAGTTCTCTATTCTGTTGGCTCACTTTTGGGGGGGTAGGGGGTAAGCAGGCACAATAAACATCCCCTCCAGTCGCTTGGCCAGTCTATGAAATGTCTTGTTAGGCCCCGTGAGTGCGAATGGCGCTGCATCAGTCTGTTGAAACATTTCGATTGATGTCTAGTTCGTCCCTGGACCCTTGTCATTAAGGCCCCCAGTGCAGCTCAGACTGCTTCCTTCTATACCAACAGTTTTCACACTTCTAGAAGGGGCCTGAAGGGATCTCCCACAAGGGTTGGCTACTCACTTGGCCCAGAAAGCCCCACAAAATTGTGCAAATTGAGAGGCTAGAATCTTCAGGTCCATTTTAAGAACACCCCTGAAACTGCCCAGGTTACCAAAGTTATGCGCATCTGAAAGGTGTCCCTCTGTCGTGTGTGTCCTTGCGGTGTGACCCTAGTGGAGTACGTAGGTGTGCTCAGGGCAAACAGCGGGGTTACATGTGGGGTCAGTGGCCCAAGGGGAGTGCTGGATTTTTGCTGCATATACGTAATAATTCAAAAAGTTATGCTGGGCTTAAGGGTTTAGATGTGGATGTTCTCTGGTCACTGAGCACATCCAAGTGAACAAAATGCACCAGCTGCACTGCCGAACTTACAGAGTTCATGGTTCAGTAAAATCAACCCATGCCTGAACTCCCTGGTCACATTAAAATGATCCTTCCTGAAAAAGACGTGAATTGTTGCTAAACCAGACAAGGAAGTTTCACAGAAGAAAAGGATAGTCCAAAAGAAACTAAAGAAACAAAAACCACCTGGCTCAGGAGTAAACTAAGCTTAAAATAAAAGCTAAGTTAAAAAAAAAATCCTGTTTGTAATCCTAAGCTGACCCTTGAAATGATGATGCACTAATCAGTTCTGTCTAGTACAGTGACTCTGTATAGTCCTCCCACCTCCTTTCTGATGCGTCCTGCTTCCTCAGTAGCTCGATCCTAAGAATCTTTTACTAGTGCGACCGGGGACTTGGATTTATTCTCCCATCCCTTCCATTGTCAGACATGCCGAGTGTGCCCTCCCGTTTTGGTTTTCCAACTCCGGCTCTTTGCACGTTCCCTTGAAATACTTTACTTTGCCTGAGCTGCCCTTTGAACTTTTCTCTTCCGTTCTTGACATCGTCATCTCTTCCATTTGGCTTAGCTTATCTATGATCAAAAACGATTTCCAGAGTCTCTTCTGACCACCCCTTTTGATTTGTCTTTCTTCTTATGACCTCTTGCTTTCTTCATGTGTGATGTTCTGGGTGTCCTCCAGCAGCTCATCGGACTGTCTGTCATTTGTGTCCAACGAGTCACATCTGTCCTTGAGATGGCCTGGAAATTCAGATGGGCTACACCCCAGGCCACATGTTGACGCTCACAGGCTTGTCTTCTTCAACTTCAACATGAACTTAGAGGTGAGCAACCGATGGTCTGTTCCACAGTCAGTCTCTGGCCTCATTTTGGCTGCTGACCCTGATCTTCCCCTTTTTCTCTCCCCACATAGGTGTTCAAGTTCATGTCTGTGTGTTCCATCTGTAGACGCCCACATGTCTAGTTGTCATTTGTGTTGGTGAAGAGTCATTGGTCTTGCAGAATTCGGTCGTGAGATCTCCAGCTTCGTTTCTATCACCCAGGCCATCTTTTCCAACTTTGGCTCTTCATTCTTTGTTTCCAACATTTGCGTTCCAATCACCAGTATTTACCAATGCATCTTGATCGATTTAAGCCTGAGGAAGTTGGCAAAATCCTTCCATCTCTCCCTCGCTATCTTTAGTGTTTGCTATTAAGTTTGAACAAGCTGTATTGACTGGTCTTCTGTGTAGGTGTACAGGTAATATCACACACAGCGTTGTACATCAAGACAGATCTTGAAGTGTTCATTTTATGATGAATGTGACACTATTTCTCTTGAATCTGTCTTTCCTGGTGCAGAACCCATGTTGTTATCCATTGCAAAATGGCCAATACCACTTCAGCTCGGTTGACTGATACCTAGGATACCGATCTTCATTCATTCCATTTCAACGTTGATGACTTAGGCTCACATTCTAATTACTAATGGATCTTTGCAGCCATTCCTTCTCGTTTTGAGTAGTGTCTTCCCCATGAAAGAATGAAGGTCCCAAAGGTTTATCTCGGTCCATGTCACTGAGGTGGACTCTACTTTGAGGAGGCAGCTATGCCCCAGTCCTAGTTTGAGTACCTTCCAGCAGGCGGGGCTCACCTCCTGCCACCATAGCTGACACTGTCCCCCTGCTATGAATAAAGTGTCTCTGGCTAATTCCTCAGAAGTTAATCACCTCATCCTTTTCCTTAGCCTATTTTTATCTTGAAGTTCCATTGTGTTAGTCTGGGTAGACCAGAGAAACAAATTCATAGAAACTCATATGTTTTATACAAGAACAATTGAACATTGAGACAACTCCCCAGTCCAGTCCAGATCAAGTCCATAAGTCTGATATTAGCCCATGTCTGATACCAATCTATCGAGTCTTCTTTCAGACTCATGAGACACACACAATCACATTGAATGCAGGAAGATCACAGGCCAATGGGTGGAAAGCCTGTGGATCCAGTGGCAGTGAAAGAATCTTAGTGTTTGCAGGGGTCTCCACATGGCTCCTTTAGCCCCAGGGCTCTAATGTAGTTCCATGTTGCCTTACCAGCTGCAATATCTCCCAGGGAGTCAGCCTATGTCACACTTCCACCAAACTATTCATCTCCTCCATGCCTCCAAATGAGGTCATCATGCTAAAACCTGATTGACAAACTAAACTCCACCCCTTCACTGCTAAGTCTCAAGTTGACAGCAGATTGTGTAACTGCACATCCACCATGGGCCACCCTGGTGGTGTCTGAAATATCTTATCAGT
Organism: Nesogale talazaci; assembly: GCA_004026705.1. NCBI lineage: Eukaryota > Metazoa > Chordata > Mammalia > Afrosoricida > Tenrecidae > Nesogale > Nesogale talazaci. Next base: position 27,057 of record PVJH01019146.1, on the reverse strand, counting down.
GGCATGGCTTTAGCGTCACAGCAAAATGCAAGCCACTACATACAGTGTGGCAAATTAACATAGGAGGGGTGAACACATTCGAAGGCTGAGTTATGAAAGGAACAGGGAGTTTTAGCTTTGTAGGTAAATGGATGTATGTGACATGGGCTTATGGAAACGATCTTGTGGCTGTAACTAACTACAAGGATATTTTTCTGCAGAGTCATACATTTCTTCTGAGACACGGGACAGAAGTTCTACAGGCAACCTCTTTGGTGTCTCTCCTCACACTGCCAGCCTGCACGCTCCACAACCTCCACACATCCAGGGATGCTGCCATCCAGGCGGCCTCCTCCTGACTGGTGGAGGAAAGGACATCAGGGGCCTGAGACCTGACTGGCTACTGCATGACGGGACCAGAAGGGAGGGTGTGGAGCCTGGGAACATGGAGGGCTGGAGCCACCAGCTCCTCGCTGCAGGGGAAACCGTGGGATGCGCGAGTGACCGGCTGAGGCTCCCATGAGGACAGTTGGGGTGGAGCGAGACAAAGCCACGGGTGACTTGAGGGGCATCCTCTTGAACTTCTGAGTCAGTTCTCCCGGTTCATGGGGGTCGGGGTGGGGGGGTGCCCCAGGGAAATCAAAAGAATCCACATCTCCCAGCCGGCAACCGCAGCTGTGGGAGGGGGCCCTGGCTGGAGGGTGTCCCAGCTCCTCTTCTCAGCCTCCTGCATCCATGCGGATCCTCTGCAGCCAGCGCGGCCAGGCCAGGGCCCTCTCGGGGGATATGGCCCTGCCTGCAGCAACAGCCAGGCAGCGACTGGTTTTTAAACAGTGCCCAGGCACTTCAAGTGTGCTATTGTAAAGCCGCACACCAGTGCTACAAGGATGTGTGTGTGTGTGTGAGATGGTGTCCCTTCTAAGTGATCAGAAAACCCAATGATCAGGACTGACCCAAGGCTACCCGCCTAGTAAATGGCAGTCCCCGAGGTGGAAGCCAGCGAGGTCCGGCTGGCCCAGCCCTCCTGCCTCTTCGGTAGGAGGTGACTTGGTGCCAGCATGGATGCTGGCCAGGCCCGGGAGGCAAAGGGACACCCGAGGAAGCAGACACTCAGCTCGCTCACCGCTGCCCAGCGTCAAAGCTGACTGGGTTTGGAAATATGCTTAATGGTGAAGCGGATTTCCACTGGGGGAAGGGGGGAGGCTGGAATAAAAAAGGTAACAGAAAGCAAGCTCATTTCTGGGGATCTGCACCCCTGGCTGTCCCCCCAGCCCCCGCTTTCCCTGCAATTCCATGCTATGGACCCCCAGGGTATTTGCATTGATCTGACCAAGGCCCCCCAGAGCTGCCTTTCCAGGGCGGATTTCGGCCATGCGCCATTTGTGAAGGGCCGGATAAATGACAAACTCCCGACACACACACCATCCATCTTATTACATCCTTCTCACGGCGCGACAAAGGGACCCTCACAGAAGCAGCCACAATACAAACTATAATAGAATATGAATGACGGTAAAAGTGGGGTTTTAGGAGCACACAATGCTGGGAAAAGGAGCGGAAGAAAAGATCCCAGTAAGATGAAATTTCTGCTGCTAATGGCATCAGTCAAGGCAATTTAGACAAACAGTTTGTGGCTTTCAGGCTATTTCTGATTTGGAAATGGATGAAAACCTCAGAACTGTTCCAAAAACTGGAGAGGAAATGTGGCCTGTTTCAAATCGACACATGGAATCCAGTCAATTAAGCCAGCCGCTTCAAACTGCTCATATAACTGAGAGGCTGCAGCGCCTTTTACAAGGCGCCCACTAGCAGTCCCCGTGTGCCAGCAGTCCAGTCCCCTCCAGCCCTGGCAGTGCCAGGCTCGGCTGACCAGAAGCCTCCCCTCCCCCCCAGGTCAAGCGCCCTGGCCTTTGTGGCCATCTCCCACCGCACCAAGTTGAGCTACTCACCCTGAACCCGGCTGCTCTCTATAGGCATGCTGACGGCGTCCTCTGGTCAGAGAGGGCCGCCCTGCTGCTGATGTGTACCCTGACTCCTGGGGGTGGCCATAAGCCCTGGGGACCCTGCTGCTGCCTCCGAGCGGGCAGACTGAGTCCAAGGACTGGCCGAGGACGCGGGGACAGGACAAGGCTCATCTGGCAGCACTGACCTCCGTGCATCTTCACTTCGCAGCTGAAACCACGCCCACTGCCCTCCAGCCCAGTTAGAGCCCTGACCAGTCTCCAGGACGGAGGAGGCCCGCTGCCAAGGGTTTCTGGTGGATTCGAACCATTGGAGCTTGGGGGAGCAGCCCAACACTTAACCCTGTGCCACTAGGGCGTCTGCTCTGAGAGTCTCTCTCTCTCTCTCTCTCTCTCTATCTGTCTCTCTCTCTCCCTCACCTTGTCTCCCAGCTGGGCCTCGAGTTCGTTTAACGTCCGGCACTGGCCCGTGTCACTCTCGGAAGCCCTGGGAAAGACAGAGAGGTTGGAGTTACAACGTGTACTGCGAACCACTAGAGATGCTGCCCGGTAATGGGTGCAGATCAGAAACTGAAGGGCTTCCACATCAACCCATTTTCAGTGCTGGGGGTGGGGGTGGCGTGTCAGCCTGAGGCATATGCTCAGGCACCTCACTTGTGTCCTCACCTGTGAGCACAAATAAGGCATTGGTTTCTCACAGGCTAGTGCGGGAATGAAGTGGCTGCCCGGCATGGCGGTGGCACATTGCGTTGTGATCTGCAAGATGAGCAGTTCGAAACCACCAGCCATGCCTCAGGAGAAAGACAGGGCCTTCTCACCCCATAAAGGGTCACAGTCTTGGAAACTCAGAGGGGCAGTTCTACCCTGTCCTGGAGGGCCCGAGCAGTCGCACTCACTTGGTGGCAGTGACTTTGGTTTGGTTTCTAACACTCTGAAGTCGAGTGGATTGCAATCAGCAGTGCCCCCACTCCCTTTATGGAGCAGGGTAGCACTATGTACATCGCAGGGTTTCCTGGACTAAATCTTTATGGGAGTAGATGACCTCATTTTTCTCCCCAGGAGCAGCGGGTGAGTTTGAACCCCCGACCTTATAGTCAGCAGTCCGATATGTAACTTTCTGTGCCACCAGAGCTCCCTCTGCACCATTCTGACAAATACACCCACTGCCTATGGTGGGTGCCGCCCCCCAGCGTGGCGCTCAGACAGGGAGAGCTGCCTCCACAGACACTCCTGATGGGAGAAGGGAGGCCCTGCTTCCTCCCCTGCTTCAGCCCTTGGAGTGGAAGCAAAGTGAACCCTCACGAGGAACTAGAACTGGACAAGGCCCAGCTCACTTAACCCTCACAGCTCTCCACCCCATGAGGTAGGGGCTGGCGTCATACCCACCTCACAGAGGGGCAGACTGAGGTAGCTGAGTGCTCGTGGGTAAGTGGTGGCACTGGGACTCGAGCCCCCTGTTCCATGAGGCTCCCGCTCAGGGTCCATGCTGCTGCCCCCTGGAAAGGACTTGGTGGGATGTGTGTGTGTGTGTGTGTGTGTGTGTGTGTGCAGGCATGTGTGTGTGCATGCATGCATGCGTGTATACGCATGCACCATACTGCTGGCTCTCTGCTTTTTCTTAGCAACTTCACTGGGTGCTCCTGTGCGCCATCTGTACATTGAGAAACCGCTTCCAGACACCAGCCGCCGGGGGCGGGGGAGATGCAAGGGCAGAGGGGCGTCCCACTGGGCTTGGCAGCGACTCCCCAGTGCAGACCACTGCAGCCTCCTCCCTCTTTGGGTCACAGGGCAGGGAGTGGCGGTGAGGCTGCGGGCATGGGAGGACGGCTGGTGCTTCCTTACATTCCAGGATTCATCACGTGTCCCTACATACCAGGATCCCGACACGGGGAGCGGCAGGACATCGGCACGGAGAGCAGCGGGCAAGTGCTGGGGCAGCAGAGGCACCGACAAGGGGTTGGGACATGGGTGCACCGGTGGACGGAGACTGCGACCCAGTCCACGGGAAATCTTCCCCACAAGCAAAGGGAGGTCGCAGTTGGGAGGGAGGGGAGCTGCCTATCCTGGCACTGCAGAGGTGTTTGGGTTTTTAAAAGTTTGGGATCCAGAGTCGGACGGGGGCTTCCAAGAGGAAAATCCCACTTTCTTATTCTTTCTTTTCATTTGTACTGCGAATTGGAACGAACTTCACAGAAGCAGAGGATCATCGGCTGGACGTTCAGTGACGCACCCACGTTTGGCTTCATCTCAGTCACTGCAATCCCCTCCCGGTAACACCAGCCACCCCACCCCCTGCATTTCCTGTCTCCATTCCACCCTCTTTCTTAAAACGTTTGAACTTCAGCTTTGGGTGATTGCTGCCCACGTTGAGCCAAATGGCCGGTTATTTTTAAGATGTGCGGTTACTCCCTTTATAGAGCTGTCTGTCCTTTGGCTGAGATTGTAGCCACAGGAATGAGTTCAGTGCCACGCCCAAAGAGTGGCCGAGGGCCACCAGTCATCTCAGGCCACGGGTCTCTCGGACCAGTCAGGCTGAAGGCCTTCGTGATGTGGAGTTTTGTTCCACTACGTTCTCTCCCTCCACCCAGGACCTTCTAATGAGATCCCATCCAGAGCGGTTGGTCGTAGTAACTGGATCCCATCTAATTCCTTTGGTCTCGACATAGTGTCAGCCTGTGTTTTATTTACTACACAAGGGCATTGGACTGAGTGGATCAGGACAAATTATGAACAATATGGTGAAGAATGACGATTTCGAAATGCTCACATAGAACCGGTACACAGATCGAGAGGCAGTTAGTTGCTGAACCAGAATAGGGGGAGATTGCATGGCTTAAAATCAGCCAGGTATCTTTACATCCTCCCTATTCGATCTGTATACCAACAAATAATCTAAGAACCTATATTAAATAAAGAAGAAACGCAGCATCCAGACCAGAGGAAGACTCATGAAGCACCTGTTATAGGCAGATGTCACAAGCTTGCTGGTAGAGAGTGAAGAGGACTTGAAGCATTGACTGATGACGTCCCAAGAATGTAGCTTTGAGTGTGGATTCCATCTCAAAGAAAACAAGAATCTTCACAACTGGACCAGTGAGCAGGGCCATGATAAATGAAGGAAAGGTTGAAGTTGTCCCTCAAATCCATTGTCCTTGAATCCACCATCTGCATTCTAGAAGCATCCTTTAGGAAATCACACCCCTTAGTGCACTGGGCAAATTGGCTGCAGACGTCTCTTTACAATGTGGCTTTTTTTTTAATGCATCTCTGTGAGAATGAAGGTGCACCTGAGCCAAGCCATGGTCTTTCTTATGACCTCATGAGATGCTTGCAAAAGCCACACATTGTGCTTAAGACAGACCAAGGGAGAAACGGTGCTTTTGAACGATGGTGTTGGCAAGATACCATGTGCTGCCACAGAAGCAAGCCAGTCTGTCCTGGAACAAGGAGCAAGTGAGGATGGGGAGTCTTTAGTTCACATTCTTTGGACATATTATCAGGAGAGAGCAGTCCCTGAAGGACTGCAAGAAGGACATCAAGCTTATTAAACCAAAGGATGTTAAAAGGGTGGGGGGAACCCTCATTGAGATGGACTGACACAGGGGCTACGCCAATGATTGGCTCAAATGTGGCGATGAGTGTGAGGAGGCTGAGGCAGGCCTGGACAGCGCTGTGCTCAGTTGCACACTGGGCCTGAGGTGGGATGGACCAGACAGCTCCCCCCCATCACCAGAGAGTCACGTCTTCTCCCACCCCCAGAGAGCCACGTCTTCTCCCACCCCCAGAGAGCCACGTCTTCTCCCACCACCAGAGAGCCACATCTTCTCCCACCACCAGAGAGCCACATCTTCTCCCACCCCCAGAGAGCCACATCTTCTCCCACCACCAGAGAGCCACGTCTCTCTTTGCTGTCATGAACTGTCTCCAGGCATTGAGCCAATTCCTTCTCATGAGTGAAACACACACATTTCAAGTTGGGCTGAAAGATGGAGCCCTTGATGTTTCCTGTAATGACTTTGGCTCATCTTCTCTTCAACCTAGATATAGGGGAGGCTGGCATTTCACAGTCAAGAAAGGGAAAATAAACCTTTCCCAACAAAGACTATTCCGATGAGGTCCTTGTCCACCTGACCACTTTATCCCACCCACACTGGGGGCTTCAGGTCAGAAGCACATGGATGCAGTCAAGCAAGTGCAGCGAGACTGGAAACTGCTCTGCCACCACCTCTTGAGCATCCAGGGACCAGCACAAAGGGGCGTCTGAGTCAGGGGAGAATAACAGCCGGTCTCTGTGGCTGGAGTCACAGCACTGATGTGGATACAGAAGCTGTCTTGGCAACAGACAAAGACAATTCTAATACCTAGAATGCCAGAATCTGCTCCCATTTCAGGACAGACTTTAATTCTCCTAACTAGCTATGCAGCTTAGGAAGAAAAGGATGCTGACTTGTTTAGGTACTATTTTCAAAGAGAGACTAGTTCCTAAAACATACGTCAGAAGCAAAGACCTTTACCGGTGATAGAGGGATTAAAGGCTCCATCCCTCCTCCTCCCCTCTCCATCTTACAAAGTGAATGAGCATTGTGGGTTTGCTCACGTGATGGAACAGACTGGAGCTCACTCAAAGGCCTTTGTAAAAACCTGACATACATACATACATACACTTTAGCCACCAAAATGTCACCCCTTTCCAATGAACAACACTTAAAATGTATGAAAACCAACACACTCTAATTTGGCAACTTAATTTTTTAGCTTTGAAATTAAAAATTCATGATTCCTGAATTGGAATTCTTTGCAGAGAAAACAGTTGATCTGGTTTCAATGGCTGTGGTCTCGTTTTCGGGACACCATACCTTCTTTTATTCTGAAACTGATCTTTTTAAAAAAAAAATTAATCATTTTATTGGGGGCTCATCTAACTCTTTTCACATTCCATCCATTGTGCCAAGCACTTCTTTTTTTTTAATGATATTTTCTTTTAAAAAATCATTTTACTGGGGGTTCATACAATTTTTATCATAATCCATACAGACATCCACTGTGTCAAGCACATTTGTACATCTGTTGCCATCCTCTTGCTCAATACAGTCTGAAATAGATCTTAGTGGACGGCTGAATCTTCTCCAAACAAGAAAGCTGACTTGGGATTCATTACATTCAATCTGATGTAATTTACCAACACAAAAACCCAAACACCAAACTCCCTGCCAAGTGACTTCTGACTCACAGGGACCCTGTAGGACGGGACTGATTTGCCCCTGCAGTTTTCCCAAGCCTATAAACTGTTTATGGAAGCAGAAAGTCCTTTCTCCCACAGCACAGCTGGTAGTGTTGAACTGTTGACCTTGAAGTGAGTAGCCCACGGAACCAGGACACCGCCAGGGCTCCTTTACCAACATGACCCCCCACAACCCAAACTCACGGCCACTCTGTGGGACAGACAGGTCTGTGGGGGAGCAAACCACCAGGCCTTTCTCCGTGCAGCGACGGGTGGATTTGAACCATCAAGCTGTTGGTTAGCACATCGCCACTGTGCCCCCACCATATGTAGTAAAAGGTGCAAAAGCCTGAGTCTGTGTAAGGCAGAAAGGTAAGAGAGAGGGGGGAAACTGAGAAACGTGAATGTTTCCTACCGGTACAGAGGGATAGGTCAGCGCTTAGAATGCACTCTGACAGAGAGAGAGAAAACTTGAGGGACCTGGAACATCACGGCAGCCCTGTGGAGTCCTGCCTCTCACAGGTCTCGCGGTCTATCTGGGGGTCTAATCTGTTCTCGGGCCATCGCCCTAGCTCTTGCGCACTGTCTGAAATCCCCCGTTTCCACCTGGGCAATCAAACCCCCACTCACCTCTCTGTGACACTTACAGCAAGGTCCACTCCGCCGAACTTGGACAGGAACTCAAGGTACAGCACAGCACCTGAGCTGGTGAGGGGGGTCTAGATTCAAGACAGAAGGATGACAGCACATTAGAGAGGGAGCTATGCACCCAGCCGTGGTCAGTGTCGCACATCTCAAAAGTGTCCCTCTGGTGACACGCGTAGGACGTCAGTAACAGGTGGGCCTTCCACTGAACATTTCATGTCGTTGGCTACCGCTGAGTCAAATCCAAGTCACAGTGACCCCATGTGACAGTGGAACTCCCTCTAGGTTGTCTAGGGTGTAATCTTTGGGGGAGCAGATCACCAGGTCTTTTCCTCCCAAGAGACACTATGTGGGTTTGAACCACTCTCCTTTTCACTAACAGCCCAGCACTGACCCTTGGTGCCACACGGGATCCTTATTTGAACATTTATAACTAATCCCAGTGCCCAGGTTCATCTGCCTCTCAGCAAACAAAGGGCAAACAACATCCAAGAATGGTAGCCTGTGCTCAGTCGAAAGTCAATAGGTCATTAAAAAGGTTATCCACAATCGGAGCCTATCTCAATCTAAACTCGACCTAAAGTCAGTGAGCAGAAAACACAGGAATGCGTTGCATGCCCCAAGAGGTTGAGATCACAGAACAGTTGGATACTCTGGGTGCCTTGAACTTCCTGGGTCTTCACATGTTTTCAAGATTGAAAAAAAAAAGTTACAATGAAATTTAAAATGCTACCCAAGGCTTTGTGGGGTCAATATGGACAATAGATAAAATGAAAGGGCTAGATCAACCTGAAATGTAATCCAGCTGATTACTGTGCCTAGTTGAGAGAAGAATCCTTATTTAGGAAATATCTTGGGGAATAGAACCATCATATTAGCAACTCCCTCTCAAATAGATCAGAAAAAAAGATTACCTATATACTTGAGTATAAGCTGACCTGAATATCAGTCCAGATACCCAATTTTACCACATAAACTGCATTAAAAATGTGCTGGAAACTTGGCTGACACCCGAGTCTATACGGTATGTACAAATTATTCATGTCATTTAGAGTACATACCACCTGTTTACATACACATAGAAAGAAAGCACAGGATCCAGCGAATGAGGTAAACACCTCTCCTCAATAGTCTATTCAATATTGTACATAACTATCAGGCAAAACAGGGAAATTAAAGGCATCCACATTGGCAAAGGAGTAAAACTCTCTGTTTACAGATCGGATGATTCTATATAGAGAAAACTCTCAAAGATTCAGCCAGAAAATTGTTAGAACTGATGAAAAAGTAATGTAGCAGGGTACAAGGTCAATGTACAACAATCACTTGATTCCTTTATACTAACAAGGAGATCTCTGAAAAGGGAACCAGGAAAACGAGAGATTGACAATAGCCATTGGAGAGATTAAACACCTAGGAAAACATCTAATTTGAGAAACCAAAGAAACCTATAAGGAAAAAGACAAAGCACAAGAAAACATGAATTGTTTTTTCATGTCACGGAGTCCACTCCAATGTGTGGGGATCCTGAGCACAACAGAACAACACACTGCCCAGTCCTGGGCCGTCCTCACCATGGTGCCTGTGTGTCAGCCCATTGTCCCTGTCCCTGTGTCCATCCATCTTGTTGTGGGCCTTCCCTTCTTTCACTTTATGGCGGTCATGTGCTTATGTTAATTTCATGATTGAGATGCAGGGGTAGAGTTTAGCCTGTTAATCTGGAGACAGCCATTGAGTAGCCAATGAGGCCTCTGGGTGGGCATGGTTTCCTCCTGAAACTTCTGGGAAATCTCACGATATTTCCTTCATGGAGATGAGAAGCTATCTCCCCAGTTGTTGGGAGTTAGTCTCAGTGATGATGAATCTTGGGTGAGACAGGATGGCAGCGTCCGAGGAGCTAAAGGAGCCAGAGGAGAAGCCTCATGGCTTTACCCTAATGGAAACAGACTTCTGAAGCTGACAAAGCCACATGGAGCCCCCTGCCAGCACTGTGTTGCCTCTACTACCACTGGACGCTGTTGATGGAACCTGAATCCTGGAAGCGAGGAGCCATGGAGAGACCCCTGCCAGCGCTGGGGCTCTGCACCCGCTGGCCTGTGACCTCATGAGTCAGAAGGAGACATTATAGACTGGTACTGGGCATATGCGATAATATTGGATTATGACTTTGAACTGCACTGGGTTGGGATGTTTTCTTAATGTCCTATTCCTCCAGTATATACGCCATACCCTTTTAGCTATATGTGTGTCTATGGATTTTTTTCTCTAGTTTACCTGGACTAACACACACTTTATCATGCATAATGTCCTTCTGCAAGCACGGGTCTCTTTTGACCCCACTGTCTGCTCCCATTACACAGCACTGTCATTGATAGCAAATGCAAGTGACATCATGCTGAAGGTCACCCAGCAACAGTTGCAGCAGTGCATTAGCAGAGAGATGCCAGGGGTTCCGGGCCGAATCAGAGGAGGGTGTGGAGCAAGGGATACCACTGCTGACGTCAGACGGAGCTTGGCTGGAAATGGAGAATATAGGAGAGATTTTTACTTGTATTTTAAGGAACACTGCCAAGGTGTACGACTGTGTGAAAATAAGAGAGACCTACACGAATGGAAAAATGTACTATGCTCATGGATAGGAACACCTAACGTTGTAAAAATGTCAATGTTATCCAAAGGACTCTGCAGACATAATGCAATCCCACTTCTAGTCTCATTCTTGAAGAGATGGGAAACTAATCACCGGCTTGGTATAAGAAGGAAAGATAACCTGGCTAAGTGCGGCAATACCAAAGAAGTGCAAGGTAGGAAAACTTAAACAGAGCCACTGCAGTCAAAGGATCCTGCTACCAGGATAATGACTCATCTATAGACCAGTGGGACATAATGAAGGATCCAGAAGTGAATCCACTCACCAACAGACAACAGATCTTTACAAAGGGCCAAAACACATAAATAAGGAGAAGCTGTTATCTTTAGCAAGGGGTGCTAGTGAAAATGGGTTTCTAGTGGATTAAAGAGGACCCATCTCAGTCTATATACAAAAAAGGAACTCGAGACAGATTAAGGGCCTAAATGTAAAACCTAGAACAATAAAGACTATCAATGAAAAAAATAGGGACAAACCTAGGGGACGTAATGTACAGTGTCAATGCACTCTCACACTTAACAAGACACGCCCATATGGCAGAAGACAAATGAGATGGCTGCAACCTCCCCCAAATTAAACACATATGGGCTTCCTAAGACTTTACCAAAAGAGTAAAGAGAGAACTGACAGGCTGGGGGAGATTCTCTTTTGGCAATCGTAAGAAATTCTCTTTTAGCAATTAGAAGAGATGTGCCTTGAAAATCTATTAATATTAACACCTCAACAAGGAAAAGACTAATATTCACTTGAAAAGATGGGCAGAGGACGTGAACAGACGGTTCACCAAAGAAGACACTGTGGTGGCCAACAAACACATCAAGAAAGGCTTGCAGGCATTAGCCATTCAAAAGATGCAAATCAAAACGATGAGATACCACCTCACTCCACTAATAATCGTGGTTTAAAGAAAGAGAAAGCAACATATGCCAGCCACCACGGTGCAGAGTGACTGGAGCCCTCGCCCACACCAGCACCACCACGGTGTGGGACCGGCAACAGGCTCAGCAGGCTCAGCAGCGCTCTACTTACATACAACCCTCACTGCCATCGAGTCGATGCCGACTCATAGTGACTCTGTGAGACAGGGCGAAAGTACCCCTGTGAGTTTCCAGGACTGTACTCTTACAGGGAAGTCATGTCTTCTCCTCCTGCCTCTACGTGGTGTACAGTGTGCACCCTGTCAAGCAGTGCGGGCCTCTGCAGGAGTAGTGAAAGATGCGCCCAGGTTCACTGCAGCTCTGTGCACAATGGCAGCAAGGTGGAAGCCCATCTGTGGGAGAGTTGGTAAGTAGACTTTGTACATGCTACACTACATCAAGGAATGGCGATGAGTCTGCAAGACACCCGATTACATGCACCCTGTACCAAGGATTAACACAGATGAGACTGGTTGGTGAGTTGTACGCATTGGATGAAATTAGTCAAACACAGAAGGACAGCTATTGTATGATCTCACCATTATAAAAGTCAAGGTGGGGTAGAAAGGGGGAACCAATGATAAGGTTCTACATATAACCTCCTCCCTGAGGTATAGACAAAAGGGAAGTGAGTGAAGGGAGACATCTGACAGTGTATAATATGACAAATAATAATAATTTATAAATTATCAAGGATTCATGAGGGAGGGAAGCGGGGAGGGAGGGGAAAACGAGGGGCTAATACCAAGTAGAAAGCAAATGTTTTGAGAATGATAATGGCAATGAATGTACAAATGTACCTGACATACAATGGATGGATGGATGGATGGATGGATGGACGGATGGTGATAAGAGTTGTATGAGCCCCCAGTAAAATTATTTTTAAAAAATGGGGGAGGGGGGAGTCAAGAAAAGGTTTTCACACTAAAAGAAACATGCTGTGATGGGTCCCAAAGTTGGTGAGGGCAGGTAGAAAGTCGCAGACTGTATTAACTTGATTAAAGGTGATAACAAACAAAACCAGAGGGAGAATGGTTAGAAAATAAATGACACAGGCTGGGCAAGACATTGGGGGTTTGCAAGAGTTAATGGCAACAGAGACAAATACTGGTATTTATACAATACTGCACCGGCTGTGATCTACAAGCAGGTGTTTAGATGGACATGTAGGCTAACTGGTGTGGGAATGAGAGTGGGAGAATAACCATGAATATATAGAAACATGACAGGGGGCAGTGGTTTGTACAGACTTATCTTTGCTTCTTGACATGAAGGTGATGGAGCACAAGGAGGAAATTTATGGATACTTTGTATGCATCACTGAACTCCTTGGAGGAATGTGTTGCTCAGGCTGACAGGTCAAGGACACAGTCTCTGGGACATCAAGATCTGTGGGCATGGTTCACAAAAACGATGTTCTGCAGCCTGCCTTGGTGTGCAGTTAGGGTCTGAAAAGCAGCTTGTGAGCAGCTATCTAAGGTCCAGTATTGGTCTCTCGCTGTGGCAGTCATGTGCTGATGTTAACTTCATGACTGAGATGTAGGGGTGGAGTCTAGCCTGTTAATCTGGAGATAGCCATTGAGTAGCAAATGAAGCCTCCGTGTGGGCATGGCTTTCTCCTGAGACTTCTGGGAAATCTCGCGATATTTCCCTCGTGGAGCTGAAAAGCTATCTCCTCAGTTGTTGGGAGTTCATCTCTGAGATGATGAACTACAGACAAGATGGCAGCGTCCAAGGAGCTGAAGGGGCCAGAGGAGAAGCCACACAGCCTTACCCTGATGGAACCAGACCTGTGAAGCTGGAGATACTATGTGAAGATCCCTGACAGCGCGGAGTTTCCTCTACTACCACTGGATGCTGTTGATGGACCCTGAACACTGGAAGCGAGGAGCCATGGGGAGACCCCTGCCAGCGCTGGGATTCTGCACCCACTGGCCTGTGACTTCATGAGTCGGAAGGAGACGTTATAGACTGGTATGGGGCATATAGGCTAATATTGGACTTATGACTTTGGGCTGGACTGGGTTGGGATGCTTTATTAATGTCCTAGTCCTCTTGTATATAAACCTTTCCCTTATATTCATATGTGTGTCTATGAATTTATTTCTCTAGTCTACCCGGACTAACACACTCCCTGTCTAGAGGAAAGCAATGTGAAAAATGGAAAAGCATTTGGAAACAAGGAGCCCAAGGGACTAAATGGACTAACATTCATTTCCACCAGAGGCCAAAAAAACTAGACGGGGTGCCCAGCTACCACTGCCAACTCTTCTGAAAAGGGTCCCATGGCAAGGTCCTGGGCAGAATGAGAGATAAATGGGGAGCAGAGCTCCAATCAGCCTTGGCGGTTGGAAAGAGACAAGTGGAACCCTTGAGACTGTGGCTCTTGGTCGCCTTTCAGGTCCAGAACTGAACCCCCCACCCCTGTCAGGGGGAGCAGAAGGGTCAACCATATGAGATCCCAAGGCCAGTGCGTACTCACCGTCCAAGTTCAGAGGGTGGGGGAGAAGGGAGAACAGAAAAAAAAAGATGGAAGAGAAAGCAGCGTGGAGAGAAGTATATTGAGGGAATTAAAACACTGGATGGATGAAACAAAGTGTATAAGAATTCATTTCTTTTTTAATTGTGTCATCAGTGAAAGTAACAGATTAGGTTTTCTTTTAACAATTTCTATGCAACTTATTCAATGACGTTGGTTACGTTTTTCAATCTAAAAGAAAGCAGAAAAGAATAAAAAAGGAACTAAGAATGGATTAAAAGGGAAAACAATTGATAAGATGTTAAATTTTAACTTAACTGTATCTCCTATAATTCATTTTTCTGATCTATTCTGTCAGTGGGCAGGGTCTTTTGCATCCCTGGTCAAGAGTATTCAAGGGAGGCTTATTTTCCATGGGGTCTCTGCAAATGGTTTATGGGTTTTCACCCTCATCCGTAGTCTTCTACAAATCAGGTACTCAGAATTCAAACTATATTCCCCTCCTCTGATCTTGGATTTTTGTCATTGCTATTTTTAAGAAATCATTTTATTGAGGGCTCAATCCATACATATACCCATTGTGTCAAGCACATTTGTACATGTTGCCATCATTTCCAAAACGTGTTCTTTCTACTTCGGCCCTTGGTATCAGCTCATCCCCACCTCCACCCCCTTACCCGCCTGCCCTCCCTCATGTACCCTTGATAATTTCTTTTTCATGTCTTACACCGACTTCTGTCTCCCTTCATCCACTTTGTTATTTTTAATTCTTGGATTCTAAACAACAAGCTGATGTGTTTCTTTGGCATGGGCTTAGCTGTCATCTCACTCAGATGGCTGCTTATTTTAAGACAAGATTTTAAGACCTCAGACCCAAGTCTTTCTGATCGTCAGGCGCCATCTGGGTCCTTCACCACCCTCGTGCTTTACCACCCTTATCGCCTGAGATCCTTTCATGAGTGCACTAAGCATGGCCAAATCGTAAGCCCAGATCATTCTGAAGTTGGGGCTTGCAGTTCAGTTCACAAACCCACCCATATATCCCTGTTCCCTTTTAGTGGCAGCATCATCAGTTTTTCTGAGGGGTGCTCTTCTACGAGGCCTTAGTAATTCTAATAATAGTATCATTAAACTAGCCACTTGTGTAGTATTGATAATATTGTTAAGCTACAGGGAATGTCTGTGTAAGGGAATGCTTGTTAGACTACATGAAGCGGGATGACTGAGACACAGGGCACGAAGCTCGGTCACATCCACCCACTCTGGCAGAATTGAGTCTGCAGAGCTGAGCCATGAATTGGAAAATCGGGGAAATATGGGCGTGTCAAACATCTAGTAGTCTTACTTTGCTATTATTGGGCAACTTCAACAGCAAGAGCTTTGAACCTGAGCCCGATGGCTCAGAGCAGCAGCCTTCCGCTCCTTCTCTCCCCCAGGTGTCAGAGTTTCAAGTCAACAGAAGGATGTTGGTTCCTTTCATTCAAAGCAGGTGATGTGTTGGTCGCTTAGTGGGTTTCCCCCTTCTGTTCTTCCTGGTGTGGACTATGGAGGACGCCTTATGCCTCAAGGGGCCAGGTCCATAAAATCCAAGTCACCTCTAGAGCGAGGGTGGGTCTGCTGTTGTAAGGTGTCACTGAGTCGGTGAGATCCACAGCAACGCTGTGCTCAGCGGAGCAAACACTGCCCCCTCCTGGGCCTGCCTCACAAGTGCTCCTGTGTTTGAGCCTGAGGCTGTCACCGCTGTGTCAATCCACCTCCTGGAGGCCTTTCCTTAATTTTGTTGTTGTTGTGGCTGCACCTCTGCTTTATCAAGTAGATAAATGATGACCTTCTCCAGGGCCTGGCCTCTCCTAGTACTGTGTCCCGAGTATGAAAGACAATGTCTCACCCTCCTTGCCTCTGAGGAACACTCTGGCTGCATTTCCTCCACGACAGATTTGTTCGCCCTTTTAGCAGTCCATGGTACTTCTGATATGCTCCACCAAAATTCAAACACACCAATTCTTCTTTGGTCTCCCTTGTTACATGTCCAACTTTCACATGCGCATGAGGCCATTGGAAATATGACGCGGTTCAAGTTCACCTTAGTCCTCAAAGTCACATCCTTGCACTTCAATGCTCCACGAAGAGGCCCTTGCAGCAGCATTGCCCTGTGCAGTGCGTCTTTTGATCGCTTCACTGTTGCTTCCATGAGCACCGATTGTGGATCCAAGCCAGAGGAAGTCCTTGATAACGAAACCTGGGGTCGACCAGGGCTGACAAGAAACTCAGCTAACCAGACACGATTAGCTGTATAGTGCCTGGCAGATTCTCTCCCTTGGGGAAAAGCATAAAGACAATGCCAAACACTTTGCCCCAAGCGCAAGCCACCCTCTCCCTGCCAACTAAGGTGAGATCATCTTTGAGACAGACTCCCTAGAGCTCCCTCAACGTGGACTGATCGCCAGCGTAGGAGTGTCCATCCAATAGGGTCAATAGAGATGATCAATAGGGAGGACCATGTACGCTCCTTCAAAAGAGGCACTGTCCCCAGCTGAGGCGGGGTCTTCTCTGGAAAAGTGGCCTTTATAAGCATTAGACAGCCTCACTGCTCCATTGCCTATGAAGCTGGATGGAATGACTGCTTGACCCAAGAAGACTCATGTCTTTGCATCTGTCCTTATCGCAGGAGGCTCACGCTGGCCTGGTTATCTCAAACTTCCCCAAAGGATTAAAGGCTATTTCCTGTTTAGAATATGTGCTACTCAGAAATGGGGACATAGTGAAAGTGGCTCATGGGGGGTAGTGTCTCTGTAGAAGATTTTCCTAGAAAGGGCACCTATGATGTCTACTTTCAACATCTTATATATCTATCTCTATCAAGAGATACTGGATATAGATATATCGTGCTCCTGCGCAAACATTTCAAAGTTTCCCTGATCTTCTTACAGAAGGGCAGGCTATATGAAAAGTTCACAAGAACTTTGGCTCCTCCTGAGCATTTGATGGGTGGTGAGAAGGGTGAATGAGAGAGGAAAGTAAACTGTATTCATAGAATTCACATCCCGGAAATGTCTGACCTCATGGTTTGCCATGACCTGGACTCGGGAAACCACAAGGGGAGAACCTGACGGACATTACCGGAGATGAAAGAACTGAAGAAATTTTCTAAAATGTAAGCCTTGAGTTGCCATACTGAAGTATTCAACAGGAGGCAAAGAAGCGTCACGAAGAGCTGGAAGGAGTCCCGAGAGTCATTGCCCCCTGAAAGAACTGATTGGCACGCAGCCATTTCAGGAGATGACGTATGATCAAGACTCACTGGTTCTGAAGGAAGAAGGTCCCAATCCCGTAAGTCACCGAGACTTGGAATTGGTGGAATACCCATTATCTCAACAAACAGATGCCGTGCTAGAAGCACTCGCTCACTTGGCCTTGCCAAGATATTTGGAAAACAGCTCCCTGGCCAAACACTTGGAAGAGAGCCACACCTGTACTCATTGCAGAGAGAGGCAGCGAATGGAGTGTGAGACTTAAGGAACAGCAGCAGTACTATCACTTCCGGCCTTGGAGTTGATTCTAACACACAGCAACCCCGCAGGACAGAGTCGAACTTCCCCTGTTGGTGTCCAAGGCTGTAATGTTTTACGAGGCCAGAGAGCCTCATCTTTCTCCCGCTGAGTGGCTAGCGGTTTTGAACGGCCGACCTTGCAGCCTGATGGGGAACCCACTATGCCGCCAGCAAAATCTTCCTGAAGATAATATATTCTAGCACAGGGTTTCTGAAGAAAAGACAAGTATGTCAGCAGCTGTACATGGGCAGAGAACTGCCAGCTTTCAAAGTGGACCTGGGATGAGAGATATCATTACTGGTGTCAGATGGGCCTTAACAAAGTGAAGAACACTGTGGAGATACTTACCTGTGCATTATTGATGGTCTAAATGTCTTCAGTTAGATGGCTCATAATGAATTATATATGCACCCCCTTAAAAAACCACTCGTAGTCACGCTGTGAGACAGGATAGAAGTGCCCCTGTGAGTGTTGGGGACTGTGCCTCTTTATGGGAGGAGGAAGTCCTGTCTCTCTCCCTTAGAGCAGCTGGTGGTCTCGAGCTCCCAAGGAGCCCAACTTGAAGCCATGCGCCACCACAGCATTGGGTACACTGGGAATTCCAAAACACAGACCTGTGCGTGGGTCAAGAAGCAGCTTTTGAAATTGAAAACAGGGCTGCTGTGTCGTCTGATATCAAGAAACGTGTGTGTCCATGTATATATTTTTTTCACCTGATGCATTTAATCTGCACGCTGAGCAACAATCCCAGAAGCTGGACTCCGGGGAGGAGAGCCCGCCCGCGGGACTGCAGGAAGACCCAGTCACCTGCTGGTGGCACAACCTTGCTCACCCAAGAGGAGGTAAGCATGAGGCGCTTACTGATGATGTCAGAGACGGTGGGCGTCTGTTTGGATCACACCTGGAAATCCTCACAACAGGACCAGCAAACAACATCAGGACACATGGAGAAGAGATGGGAGTTGTCAGAGAGCTTCCTCTGGCTTGGGCAACAGATAGCCCAAGGAAGGAGCAGTGAGAAATTACATCACGAACTCAGAGTCAAACAAGAAGCAGGCCTGTCAAGAGAGTGCTCCCACTCCCACCACGCCACACCGAAAGGGCAGCATTTGCCCCCAAAACAAAACTCAGGCTGCACAAAGTGGCGGGCAAAAAAAAGAGTGGGTGAAAACAGGGGTTGCCAGGAGGAAGTGGAAAGGGTGCTGTGACCTCAGGGAACTCACAACTCAGGTAACAGAACCAAATCATGTCAACTGTGGAGTTCAGAACACATTTGCTTGGTTAACTCTGACCCAAGCCATAGTTTAATTATATTTTTATTGGGATACACTCGGCGTATCACACAAGTTAACTGCACAATTACCTTAAGAAAGTTTAGGCAATCATCACCACGATCAATTTCAAAACATTTTCTTCTTGTACTCATTCCCCGCCCCCCATCCTTTCTGGCCATGCTCCTAGGTGATTATCCATTCACTCTCTGTCTCTATAAACCCACCTACCCTTAGCTTCATATTTAGGGGGAAAAATGTGTTTTTAATCAAGTGTTGTATTGTACTGGGTGAATCTGCTAAGCAAGACCTTTCTAAAGAGCTGAAAAGCAAAGGTGTCACTTTAGTGACTAAGATGTGCTTGGCCCCAGGCACGATCTTTTCAATTATCTCACATGCCTGTAAAAGCTGAGCAACAAAGAGGGAAGATTTTTAAGAATTATGAAGCATTTGAATTCATAACTATGGTCAAGATTGTTGAGTAGACGGTGGACTGCCAGACGAACAGACCTGCTTTGAAGGCCTTGTTGCTGTTGTCAGGACTCATCAAATTGATTCTGACTCCTCTCCCGGCGCCCATGGATGCAGTCACTGTGTCCATCCATCTCAAGGGCCTTCTTCTCTTTTGCTACCCCCCCCCCTCAACTTTACCAAGCATGATGTCCTTCTCCAGGACTGGTCTTCCCTGACAACATGTCCACAGTATGGAAGATGAAGTCTTCCATCCTTGCCTCTAAGGAGCACTCTGGCCATACTTCTTCCAAGACAGGTTCTTCTGCCCTTTTAGCAGTCCATGGGACTTTCGATATTTTCACCCGCACCTCCCTTCAAATGAGTCAAGTCTTCCTTGGTCTTTCAATTATCTCTTTAGAGTAGGTTTTCACAGCCTTGGAAATCGAATGACCTCTTGATATAGTTGAACTATTGAATTGTCTGATGTGTTTACCAAGGGCCAATGAAACTGTTTTCCCAAAAAGACAAAAGTCAGATGGGGGGGGGGGGGGGCGGGTTAGTGAGTCACCCTGAGTCAGAGCACCAGCCAACAACAAAAACAAGTCTTGAAGTTTTACATGCGTGAACTCATCTAACCCCAACAACCTTCTGAGGGGATGTCCTGGTCTACACGGCCACCCAAGGCACAGGGACTTTTGTGTGCGCAGTCTGAGTTCATCTCACTTCAGTAGCCACCCGCGTATGAAGCTCCAGGAGCCTCAGTTTCATTACACACTGTGAGCTGATGCAGCTGCGGTTGTGGCAGGCTTATTATCGCCATGAGAGGGCTCCACAACCCAGGCTCTCAGTCAACCAAAGAGTCGCGTCGTAGAGAAGTGTTTCCTCCGGTCTCCTCTTCCCAGCCTTTGGGATGCTAACAAACAATGCTTAAGAATCAAAATAATCCCTTGCTCAATTCCAGAAAGCAAACTTTTAGACTAGCATTGGGAGATGGAAGTTCTTAAGCCAGTATCCAGCACATATCTCTGTCCCCAACCTGCCAAGCCCGTGGGCAGCAGAACGGGACTCCAGAGTACCCTAGCTAGGACCTATGAATCTTAAAATCATTAATATTCATAGTCTCTGCAGCATCCACATGAAAATAAATACATAAAATTCACATGACCGCTAGGGCGGTTGCTATAGGTCGGGATTTTCTTGACAGCCATGGGTCCAGGTTCCTAATGGGAACTAAGGTACTAAAGCAAGGGGTGGGCTCGAAGCAATACTTCCTCTTCACGCTCTCGGGACAAACCCCCAAACATCCTGCGGAGCAATTCCTGACCCAGCTCTCCAAATCAAAGGAGAGATAAGGCAAATTCAGAACAAAGGGGCAAGCCTTTTCTAATTTTAAGGTAAAAATAGACTCCTAAATTTAAGGTAGAAGAGTGAAGTGGTTTGCCAAGGAGTTTCTCGTCAGATTTACATGAACTACTGGCAATGAAAAGATCTGGAAAAGTCAAGTTGCTGTGAGTTCCGGGCCAGGCAAGGGAAGCTCTGCCCTTGGCTCCTGGTGAGCAGTCTGCTTGATGGAGGCCTAGGCCACAGGGGATTCAGGTTCTAGGACAGACGTCCTCAAACTATGGCCCGTGGACCACATGCGGTCTGCCGAGGAAATTTATCTGGTCTGCCGGGGGTTTTGCCACTGCTGCTGACCACAGTAAATTTGTTCATTGTTTGTTTGTTTGAACTATAGTCCAGTCCTCCAATGGTCTGAGGGACAGGGAACCGACCCCCTGTTTAAAAAGTTTGAGGACCCCTATCTAGGAAAAGTAGGTGTGCCTGGTACTTAAGAAGACTAGCAGGACCTAATTTTAAAGAAGTCGGAAGGATGACAGTTTTTGGTGATGTCTTTGCCCAACAGATGCAGTTTCCTGCATGTGTCTGTTAAAACACAGATACACATTTCAAGTTTTCTGTGCCTTCCCTCCTCCTGCATAGCGGATCAGCTTGGGAGGGTTGTCAAAATCTTAAATGAACATTAGATCATGAATATAAGGAGGCAGTGGCAGGAGGTAACATTTTCGCTCTCCGTGTGGCTCAAAGCCTCAGTCAAAGCAACTTCCAGAGGGAAATGGTGATGTCATCTTTGAGAGGACGTGTTCTTCAGCCTACCGGCTGCTCTGTGGGAGGAAAGACCTAGAGCCTCTGTGCCCATGAGGGTAGCGGTGGGTGCTGGATGCCGTGGAGCCAACTTGGGTGCTACCCACAGCACAAAGAAACAGCGTCTGGTGCTGCGCCATCCTCATTTTGTAGGGCTTGAGCTTTTGTGTCCATCCATCTCATTGAGCCTCTTCCTCGTTCTCACTGACCCTGTACTTGACCAAGCGCGATGTCCCATCAAGATGACCCCCTTGCAAGCCCCATGGGGCAGTCGTGCCCTGTCCTATGGGGTCCTTATGCGTTAGATGAGACCAGTGGGTGCCTGACAACAAGAGACAGAGAAAGGAGCCCAATGGTTAAGTGCTCGGCTTCTAACCAACAGGGTGCCCGTTCAATCCCACTTGGAGACCGGGAGGTCTACTTTTGCCAAGCAAGTGCTGGGGGGCGGTTCTACTGCGTCACGTGGGACCCCTGTGATCTGGGCACCGACCTGAGGGCACCCAACAACCACAGTGGGCACAGAAGTAAGTGCAGTTGCAGGGGTGGTGCTCCCAGGGTCCTCCCACAGCCTGTCATTTGTGTTCGGTGTTATCAAAGCTGTTCTTGGGATGTTTTTGAAATTCAGGTGGGATAGACTCAAGGTCGTTTTGGCTCCTGTGGGCTTGTTTTACCTTTCTTCTGCTTCAGCTTGAACTTAACCTGTGAGCAATCGGACCCTGACTGTGTTTTAGCTGCTGAGACTGAACTTCGCCATCAATGCTTCCCATAAATGTAATCCATTCGATGTCTGTGTATTCCCTCTGGGGAAACCCACGGGAAAGTCACCTTTTGTGTTGTTGAAAATGGTATTTGCTATGAACAAGTCATTGGTCTTGCAAAAATTCTATCGTGTGATCTCCAGCTTCATTTCTATCACCAAGGCCATATTTTCCAATTACTGATCTTCCTCTTTGCTTCCAACTCCTACATTCAAATCATCAATAATCTTGATCCACTTCCATCTAAAAAATTGGTAGAAATCTTGTATTTCTTCTTCACTAATTTGAGTGATTGGTGCATGCATTTGAATAGTAGCTGCACTGACTAGATTTCCTTGGATGCAGACAGATATGACCCTGTCTCGAGCAGACTTTATTCTACTGTAGACATCATTGTACTTCAGGACAGATCTTGGGATGTGGTTTTTTTTTCAAGGATGCATGAGATGACTTCCTTCTTTAACTTGTCTTTCTTGGCTTAGTTTAGAATGGCCAATACCAGTCCAGTTCAGCTCACCAGTCCTAGATTCATACTTCGTACAAGCCGAGTGTCATTAATAGATGCTTGAAGTTGTCCCTTCTTCAGTTGAGTGGTGCCCCCTCAGCAAATGAAGATCCTCCAGAATTTACTCCATCCAACTAGCTCATGATAGTCAACTCTGTTGTGAGGAGGCAGCTCTTCCTGGGTCATATTTTGAGTACCTTCTCACCAGAGAGGCTTATCTTCTGCCACTGTGTCTGACAGTGTTCCCGCGCTATTCGTGAGCCTTTCAGCATCTCACAATGCTTTGCTGCTCTTCGTAAGGTTTTCAGTGGGTAACTCCTCCAAAGTGGGCAACCGACTTTGTAGTCTGTTCCTACTCTCCTTGTAGTCTGTTCTTAGTCTGAGAGTTTCCACTCAAACCTGTTTACTTTGGGTGACCCTGCTGTGATCTGAGCTATCACTGACACAGCTTCCAGCATCACAGCAACAAATAAGGCATGGCAGGAGGACAAACTGACAAGTGATGGTTTAACGATCCTTCTGTAGATGAACCTGCAGAGCCCTGGTTAGAGATTTTAATTCCTCTAGAGCAGTGGTTCTCAACCTTCCTAATGCTGTGACCCTTTAATACAGCTCCTCATGTTGTGGTGACCCCCAATCATTAAATTATTTTCTTTGCTAATCATAACTGTTATTTTGCTACTGTTATGCATCACACAACCCCTGTGAGAGGCGATCCTCAAAGGAGTCACAACCCCCAGGTTGAGAACCACTGCTCTAGATAGTCAGATTCAATAGTTTTCTCAGTGTCCTGCCAGGGCTGTGGGTCTACCCCACAGATGGTTGATACTGATGCCTCACTAAACCATCCAATCAAGAGCAGCAACAGGAAGTGTGTTTATGTGTGTTCAGCTAATTGCTCTGTTTGAACATCTGCCCCTTGGTCTATAGTTAGGTTCTGAATTAGTATACTTAAATGTTCTGGTATTCTCATTCTTCATAACACTTTCCATAGTTTTTTTTAAATATATAATCCACATAATTGAATGCTTTTGCACAGTCAATAAGACACAAGTAAATATCTTCCTGCCTTCTCTGCTTTCACCTGCAAGCAGCAACACTATCCCTTGTTCCATGTCCTCTTCTGAATTCAGTTTGAATTTCTGGCAGTTTCTTGTTGATGTGCTGCTACAACCATTGGTGGATTATGTTCTGCAACATTTTACTTATGTGTGACAATAATGATGTTGTTCATAATTTCTGCATTCTGCTGGGTCACTTTTCTTTGGGTGGTCACCAGGTAGCTGTCTCCATAACTCCTGGTCCCCATAATTTCTTGGCATAGACAAGTGAAAGCTTCCAGGACCTCCTCAGCTTATTGAAGCATTTCGGTTGTTATTTTGTCCATTCCTGGAGCTTTGTTTTTCTCTTTGTCTCCAGTGCAGCTTGGACTCCTTCCTCCTTCCTTCCTTCCTGTAGATGTGTAGTGTCATCACATGGATTTCCATTCATAATGACCCCATGTAGGCCAGCACAAAATACCTCCTGGTTCAGCACTTTCCTCACAACTGTTACTGTGTCTGAGCCCGTAGTTGAAGCCACTGTGTTAGTCCGTCTCAGTAACAGTCTTACTTTTTGATGACCCTCTACTTTACCAGCCATCACATTCTTCTCCAGAGACTGTGCACTTGATAACATGTCTATCACATGTGAGACAAAGTCTCCTCATCTTCCTGACTTCAATGGAACATTCTAGTTATCCTTTCATTCGAGACAGATGTTTGTTTTTCAAATACTCCATAGTACATTCAGCATCCTTCACCAACCCTATAATTCAAACGCATCAATTCTTCTTCAGCCTTCCTGATCCCTTGCTTGGCTCTTGCAAGCGACATTGAAAATACCCTGATGTTAGTCGGGTGCGCCTTCATCCTCAAAGTTACAGGATACCTTGGCTTGTTAACACTGAAACTCCCTGTTGCAGCAGATTTACCCAATGCAGCATCTCACTGATTCCTTGATGGCTGCTTCTGTGAGCGCTAATTGTGGATCCAAGTGAAAGGATACATTTTGACAACTTCAAAATGTACTCCACGTGCCATGATGTTGTGTATTGGTCAAGTCGCATGCATTTTTGTTGTCTTGATGCTGAGGCGTAACCCTTCGTAAAGGCTTTGATCTTTGACCTTCATCAGAAAATGTTCCAAGTCTTTTCCCGTTCAGCAAGCAAGGCTGTGCTATTGGTAGACCTCTGGTCATTAATGAGTCCCCTCCAGACCTCACGCCACAGTCTTCTTCATACAGTCCAGTTTCCCAGATTATCTGCTCAGCATACAGACTGAGTAAGTATGGGGAGACTATACAACTGTTACACGTATCTTTCCTGGTTTCAAAACATATAACTTTCTCTTGTTCTGTTCAAATGCCTATCCGTTGGTCTCCTCATCTTTCTGACTTTAATGGAACATTCTAGTTATCCTTTCATTCAAGACAGATGTTTCTCACAAGCAAGATTAATTTTTCTGGAATTTTCATTCTTCACAATGTCATCATTTTTTTATGATCCCCATAACCAAATACCTTTGCATAGTCAATAAAATGCAGGTAAACGACTCTCTGGTACTCTCCACTGTTGGTAAGATCCATCTGATGCCAGCAGTGACATCCTTTGTTCTGACTCATCTTCTGCATCCAGCTTGAATTTCTGGCAGCTCCTTGTCAATGTACAACTGCATCCCGGACTTCTTCCTCCACCATCAATGAAACGATTGTCTCATGAAGAATTGCAACAGTGACTACAAGCTGAAATAAGATATTCTGAATTTGCTTAGCTAAATAAATTCTCACAATGAATTTCAACTCTTCCTTTTAAAAATATACATAGGGGCTGAGCCCTGGTGGCGTAGTGGTTGTGTGCAGGACTGCGGCCCACTGGGATGGAGGTTCAATTGCAGCTCCACGGAGCAAAGGCTGGACCTCCTACTCCCACCACCTGAGGGCAGTGATGCCCACAAAAAAATGATAAATAAAAATATATATATGCCATATGGCTACCAGAACATTTTAATGTCCATTTATGGCTCCATATTATATTTCTCTTGGATTTCACTTGCCTGGCATATTATCCAAAGACTCTTACATGTGAAGAACCTGAGGAATGTGCCCTAAAGCAAAACGTGTTAGACTGATGGAAAAGGGCTTTGAAGCAACTAGTCTCTCTATGATCAATAAAGTCAAGGAAATATGCTCATAATTGAAGGGGAAAACGGGGAGTCTAAGGAGACGATTAGAAGCTGTACAAAAAGAGCTCTAAGTGGAAATTCTCTATCTGGAAAGCACCATGTTTAAAACAAAATTTTAAAACCCATGGAATGGACTCGCAGAATGTCGATAATAGAAGAGTCAGAGGACTTGACATTAGACACATGATCTGATCTGAAAAATAGAGAAAGATCTTTTTTTTAAAAAAAAAATGAACAAACCCTTGGAGGCTCGTGGGATCATAGTAAAAGTCTACAAGAAGAGAGAATGGTAAGAGAAGGGGGAAAGGAACTTTGGGACTTGTGAAAGAAAATTAAAGGGCAGAGAAGTCCTTGATATGGTAATGTGGTATGATCAAGAACAGCAAACAGATGCAGAACTACAGAAAGCAATCCCAGCAACAAGCTAGGAGAGTCCATCACTGAGATTAAGCCTGGAACTCTGCGTCGCCTGAAATTCACCCACCTCTCTGTTTTCATAATTCTCCTATCTTGAAAGTAAGCAAACTGGGCTAGGGTAAAGTGTAGAATAAACTCTTAATAGGGAACAAGTTTCTATCTACTTGGAAAAAGCATGAAGCCAGACTCGTTGAAAACGATTAAATGGGTGGGTGGGTGAAGGAATGCCTATTTAACTTTGTGCCTTCACAAATTCCATGATTGGCTTACTTGATTAGATATCCCACCCCAACTTTTCCACTGTTTTCATCCTGTGTCTTCTTATAGTGACCCTACAGCGCCAACTAGATGGCAAAGGGCGGGAGTTTGGGCTTAGTTACTATCCTGACCCCTATAGACTTATTTTATTTGTTATTTTTGCTTTTAACAGTTTTATTGGCATGTAATTCACACGTCATACAATTCGACAGTTTGTTCACACCAAGAAGAGTCATACAGTCATCACCGCATTCAGTTTTAGAACACTTTCTTCATTCTGTAGTCATGGTTATTAACTCTCTATTCCCCCTCCCCCAACCTCCCCAGCCACATATCCACTTACTGTCTATAGATTTATCTATCCTTGAATTCATATACTTAAAAACAATAAGAATAAAGTAAACCATATAAAAACCTCAGTGCACAGGAAAGCAGAAAGTATCATAAACTAGAACACATTTAAATGGACAATCAAATGAGAGGGCACTAAACTTTAACCGAACTGCATCTGCAGCAATCCACTGTCCAGTGCACTCTGCTTGATAGCAATGCCATTCTGTATGGTCCACGGTCAGAGGGGATGCCCCAGGGGCTTCATCCACGTTATTTCCCCTTCACTTTTTAAAAAA
>PVJH01019145.1:0-43494 GCA_004026705.1 Nesogale talazaci | reverse complement strand
TCCACAGGACCCCGATGCTGGCCCCACCCCCCTACACACGACCCCCCCCCCCCCCCCCCCCGCCATACAGGTGTTCCAGCCATGCTCTCTGGGTTGAGTTCCAGCCCTGGAATCACCCTCCGCTGTGCTACTTGGGGTTGGGACTGGGGGCGAGCACCACCTTCCTTGCCTCCCCTTCAAACCCGAGAGTTGGGGGGCACCATGAGCCCCAGCCCGGGAGCCTACCCAGCTTGGCCTTCTGTTCCTGGCACCGCTCCACCAACTTCCGGAGTTCCTGGTACTTGTCCAAGAGGTTTGAGCGGCTGATCTCCAGGGGCGACTGGAACTCCAGGTTCTGCTCGGCCAGACTCCGGTTAGTGGCCAGTGCCATCTCCCGTTCCAGCTGGAGGTCCTGGACCTGAGGAGCCGGACTACCGTCTCTACCACTCCCCCCCCCCCCCCACTCCCCACCCAGGAGCAGCCCAGGGCTACTGGGGCTGGTCTCTCGCCGCCGGGGCAGCCTGCTTAAGGGCCCAGTGGCCCCCGCAGGCGTTTCGCTCACTCCTCCCACGGCCTATGAAGTGGGCACAGCGTCCACAGGAGGCCAGCCCTGGAGGCTCTGAGAGGCCTTTGGCCCCATAAGTGAGCACCAGCCCAAAGGGGGAAGGGGCGTTTCCAGGGGAATACAGGAAAGGCAGAGCTGTCCAGGGCAGAGGGGCCTCAGGGCCCACCCAGCCTCAGAGTCCAGAGACCCACTAAGGTGGACTGAGCGCCCAGGCCCAACCCTCGGGCTAGACACACAACCAGGTCCCCGACCAGTCACCCGGAGGGGATGAGACCATGGCGTCCACTCAAGAGTCTTGCCCCTGCGGAGGGGGGTGGGTGGGTGGCCAAAAGCTGGCGGTCGTGCCTATTGCCACCAGGGCCCACAGAGGCTCCTCCACCTTTGTGCCTGGGTGTGGCCTGGATGGGCCCTGCTGAATGAAGGCTCTGGCCAGAGTGCGTCCCCGTGCAGCCAGCTGGTGAGGCGGCAGCTCCCAGAACGGTGCCCAGCCGTGAAGGGGGAGGGGATGGCAGAGAGTCGGAGCTGCCAGGCCTGAGGCTGCGGGGACACCACTCGGCACTGGCATGGATGGAACCGGCTCCCAGGCAAAGCCGGCCACACGCAGGCACACCCTGCCCGCCTGCCTGGGAGAGGGCACTTTCCGGGGGGCTCCCCCTGCGCTTCCTTACAGATGCGTTTGTCTGCCCACGCTGCTGCCGCCTGCCCTGGGGGCCTGGGGGGGAGCAGCAGCGGGGGGAGGGAGAAGAGGCACGAGTCTCCCAGCTCGGCAGGGTGCGGGCGACCACAGGCCCACCGTGCTCCCAGAAAGGCGGGGGCCCTGCACCAGGAAGGCCGTGGTGCATGGTGAGGCTGGTGCTTCAGGAGACCCTGGGCTCACTGAGCTGGCAGGTGTGGCCTGACCTGTGCAGCCTGGTGGCCATGC
This sequence comes from Nesogale talazaci, assembly GCA_004026705.1. Taxonomy (NCBI): domain Eukaryota; kingdom Metazoa; phylum Chordata; class Mammalia; order Afrosoricida; family Tenrecidae; genus Nesogale; species Nesogale talazaci. The sequence goes on along the minus strand of PVJH01019145.1, from coordinate 42,028 downwards.
AGCCTGACTGCTCCTGCCTGGCTCTGTGCCCCAGGAGCTGGAGCTGGCAGCGCGAGGTGCAGGGCACCACGGGGGACCCTGACAGGGTGGTGAGGCCAGCCCCCACCCAGGAGGGCTCTGGGAGGGGCCAAACCTGGCTCTGGGGGAAGGGTGGCAGCTACCAGATGGCCCTTGTCCTACTGGATGGAGCCCAGGGGTGAGGGGTCACGGGGGTGCTGAGTCGTGGCGAGGGCGTGAGAAGGAGCGACTGTCCCCCTACCTGGGGGGACTCGAGGGCCAGCCGTGCGATGACCTCGGGGTCATCCTGCATCTGCTCCAGCTCCTCCAGGGTCTTGTCTCTCAGCGTCTCCATCGTCCCTGCAAATGCACAAGGGTGGCATGGGCTGAGCGTGGCGCCCACGCAGGAGGCCCACCTGGACACGTCTGTCACCTTGTCTCCCCCCATGCCCGGGGGACCGAAGAGCCTCCCAGCCACCCACCCTAGGAGGAGGTGAGGGCGAGGTTGCGGGTAAAGCACCCCAAGGAGCAGAAAGGAAAAGGCCGGGCATGGTCAGCCAGGCAGCCGGGGACAGAGGAGGCCACCAACAGAGACAGTGGCTCCGAGCTCCAAGTGCCCCTGCTGTGTACTTTGTGAGGCCACAGCCTCCGGTTTCTCATTCTGCAGCAGCTGGACCGGCCACGTGCCACTGGCGTGGCCTGTCATACACGTCCTCCTGACCCACTGAGGACATCTGGGTTGGCAGGAGGTCCCAGTCACTGGGCTCTGTGGGGCATTGGTCATCCGTGGCACAGAGGGCCGGAGCCAGGCCCTAGGAGAGGCACACCCGGGAGACGGAGCTGAGGAGAAACTGCCAGCCACCTCCCTCGCTGGGTTTCCAGTTCTCCTTTCCTGCTCTCGGATCTCAAACTGCCTGCGCTGCGGGCATGCGCTGTTTTCCGGCTGCAGTGGCGACATGGGTCTCAGAGGTTCCAGCCCTGAGTAATCTCAGTCCCTAGAGGCTCCTGGAGTCCCCAGGGAGACAGGGCACAGACTGGCTGCCATCAGCATGGGTCTGTGGGAACCTCTCTGTTAGGAGGGGAGGGGGCAGTTGAGTGGTGCCCCACCACACTTGAGAGTCCCTGAGACTGAGCTAAACCCTACTTTCACATAGTGCCCCTCCCAGGAAGGAAGCAGAAAGCTTCCCGTGCACTTGAATCCCAAGGGGGTGGGTGGGGGCGGCAGTGCTGGGCATGCAGATGCCCAGGCCCGGCCAGCAGAGGTCTGGGGAGCTGCCCAGGGTGGCTCCAGGAGCTTAACAAGCCCACCACTTCCGCCCGGCGCAGGCCTCCAGTCAGGCGAGTCACCACAGCACCCCGGGTCTGCCTGCCCCACTGTTGCCCTGCAGCCCCGCACTCCTTTGGCCAAAACAGAGGTGCCCTGGTGGCATCCTGGGTTGTGTACTGGGTTGCTAACCGCCAGGTGGGTGGTTCAAACCCACCAGCTGCCCTGCGAGAGAAAGACGAGGCCAGAGAAGGATTCACAGTCTCAGAAACTCTCGGGGGCAGTTCCCACTTGGCGGGGAAGGGTTCGTACAAACTAGAATCGACTCCATGGGGACGACAACGGTGGGTTTGGTTTGGCTTTTTCAGTTTAAGTGCCGGGGACAGACGTAGGGAGGCAGGACATGGATAGACATGCACTTGCTGTCTCACGCCCATTGCAGCTCGGTTCACAACAGCAAGAAGCTGGCACCGGCCCCAGGGTCCATCAGTAGAAGAACGGAGAGAGACACAGGTCCACGCAGTCAACAGACGCAATACAGTGCATCCCGGGGAAACCAGGATGCCAATACAACACACCTCGCAATGCGGATGGGCCTGGAGAGCAGCTTGCCGAGCGCAGCCGGTCCACCATGCCAGGGCAGAGTCTGTGCGAGAGGGACCACGGCGCTGAAGGTAAAAGCCCAGGCAGAGACTTGCAGCCCGAGGGCCAGGCTCTGGAAGTCCCCAAGGGACGGTGGGAGGGCAGGGCTGGGGGGACGAACCAAGGGACTAGCAGGCTGACAGAGACTGGCTTGGGCGAAAGAGAGGATGGAGATTTCTAAGAGAGAGGCGAGAAGGAGGGTAGGATAAGACACTGGGGGATGGGGCAAAGGTTGAACTGCTGAATGTGGAGGTGATGGTCTGTGAAATGTAAAACCCCTGCCTGACTTCACAAAAGACAAAATTCATTACAGAGGGGGGAAACAAATGACAGCCAAGAGTGCTCAAGGACAAGTGTTACTATGTTACCATGAGAGTCAGTCACATCTCTGAGGGGAGGCTGTTGTAACATTCTAACAACCTACTGCAACTGTAGCAGGGGGCTGTTGTAACATTGTAACACCCAACTGCAACTGAACCAAGGACGCACCAGCTGCCCACAGCAGCTACCTGGGCTCTCAGGGAACCCCCAAGCCCAGTCTTAGGCTCCTCTTTCACAAAGTGGGTGCACCAAGCACCTCCTTCACGGGTTGAGCATGGAGGGGCACCACAAGCTACAAAAAGAAGCCAACCGCAAACTCATTGCTATCAAGGCCACATCCTTGCAAGGTAGGGTCAAAAAGCCCTTGGAGAGGGTGAGGGTTTGTTTCTTTTTTCTCCAAACCCTTTCTCCCAGGGAGCGCCTGGCTGTTTTTAATTGTTGACCTTGCTATCATCAGCTGAAGGAGTATCCACTGCGTCCCCACTGCCCACTGAGCCCTCCCTCACCCCCAGCCTCACCCGCGTGTCCCAGCAGCAGTGGTGGCCAGGCCAGAAGCACACCTCCAGGCCTTTCTTCTGACACGGCTCTGGGCTGACTTGAACCACCTGCCTTCCAGTCACCGGGCATTCGAGAATGCCCAAGAAGTGCTGGTGCGGGCGAGGCCCCGGCAGAGAGGGTGTGCAGCCAACGCGGGTGACCAGGATGCCCAGGCGGGATGCACTGGGGAACAGCGGGCAGCGGGCCCTTTGGGGGTCCACCCTGCAGCCAGAGGTGTGCCATGGCCCAGCCAACAGTTCCCGGTGGCTCAGGCGCAGGACTGGAGCACTCCCAGATCACGGCAGCTCACAGCCACCGGCCTGCCCCCACCACCACCCCAGCGCCACACTGGATGCCAGGTGGGCAGCCCGGCGGCGGCAGCACAGACTGCAAGGGAGTCCTGACTGTGACTATGGGCTCTCACAGAAGGTCCTCCCCCTGACCTCTGCGCCTCCACAGGCAGTCCTCCAATGCAGTCTTGAACTCAGCAGTATAAGTCCTTGCACTGCCCACTGGGGGGGTGGGGGGCGTCCTGAGCAATCACCACAGTAGGGGATGGCCATGTATGTTGGGAAACATACACTGCTCTGAGAACACCTGACCTGAACCCAGGTTCCGACTGCATGCTCCCAGCCCTCTCCTCCCAGGACTCGCCAGGTTTGGGAGGGACGAGGGTGTGACAACACAACTGACTCATCTGTGCCAAGGGCCCTGCCACCCCGTCACCTCAGTCGTAGAGCCGCAGTCTGTGGTCATTGTCACCCAAGTCTTCGGGGCCACGGAAGCAAAGTCCCTCAGACGGATGACCCCCAGGGCCCCCACCTGCAGCCTCTGAGTCTCGGGGCTCGGAAGGCGAGAACCAGGCTGACCAAGAACAAGCTGAATGGGGCTTAGTTTCCAGATACCAGCTCCCAGGCAACCGTCAGAAGGAGCAGCAATGTGCCAGTCAGTCCCAATCCTGTTCTCAGATGACCCCCTCCCCTCGACAGTCCCTCCCACCTGCGGGCACGTCATACACAGCAACCACCCAGCTGCCACAGAGGTCTGCTTGCTGCTATGGGGGGGAGGGGGTAGTGTGTCACTGTGAGGCTGAGCAGGTTTCAGGGGAACTTCCAGAGGCTCCCGCTCACCCCACATAACCTCACACACACCACACGGCCTGATGCCACTATGGTAGGGTCCCCGCAAGTCAGGGGCTGACTCCAGGCAGCCAGCAACAATCAGCTGCTACCCAGGTCGGTAGGTCTTGAGCCCCAAAGGGACCCAGAGTGACAGGCAGGCAGGGCTGAAGTGGAAAGAGGGCATCAGGGGGTCTGTAGTGCCCATACAGGGCGCCAAGGGTCACTGCTCCAAAGTGGAACCTTTCTCAGAAATGTGGAGGCCACTCCAAGGTTGGCAGTTCAAACCACCAGTCCGACAGTGAGAGAGAGACAGAGAGAGAGAGAGAGAGAGACCAACCGCTGGGCAGCAGGGCACAGGAAGTGGGAGCCACCTGGATGGCAGTGAGGCTGCGTCTGGGCTCTCCTCGGTGTGGGCCCTAAGGCCGTGGAACCCTAAGACTGTGGGGCCCTAAGGTCATGGGCCCCTAAGGCCGCCTCACCACAGGCTCCTGGGCTCCCCGGCCAGCACCTGACAGGGCCCCAGGATACAGAACGCAGGATGGTAGGTTCCTGAAACAGGAAGGGGAACACACAGTCTGGTCCTCAGTGGTGTGGCTCTATGGGCTGAAGCCATGCCCCAGCCCCCCTCAGCCTGCCACTCTCTGGGCCCTTCTGGAGTCTGAGTGGACAGAGAGGAGGACTGCGTCCTCCGTTCCTTCCCACTGATGCAGAGAGAGCCAGCCCAGCCCAGAAGGCACACATCTGGGCCAACAGACTTCCAAGCTGCCCCTAGGCAGTCTGCGTGCCCCAGGGGCTGCCGGCATGGGACAGTGCCCGGGCCTGGTGGAAACGGGCCTCTGGGGCTCCCGGGAGTACTCGCTACAGTGCCTCGGGCAGGAGAGCACTCCCTCTGACCTTGGTCCACCTCTACTTGCCCACGCAACATGTCCATCCCATAGGGGGTGTAATTAAAGCAGAGCAATCATACAGCTTGTCTATGGTGCCAGGAGCCTGGATCCCAGCCTCCTGCCCACACCCCACGGCCACCACTGGCCCCCCATAGCTCACAGGTGCTGTTCCCCCACCCTGACAGGACATATGTGTCTCTTCCCGAATGCGGTGACCCCAACTCTGCCAAGCTGCTGGAGGCTGAGCATTCTCTGCCGAGGCTCAACTTGCCAGACCTGGGACACGGGCCCGCAGCCAACCCTGGTGGCCGGCTGCAGGGCCCCTTGCCTCCCCATATGGGCACGTCCCGGTGACCTGACGTGGGTCAAGCCACCACTGTGCGTGTGGCCGGGGGCTCTCGTGGCCTCCGACACTGCGCTGAGATCAGCCTGATGATGGAAGACCGAAGAAAACCCGGTCCCACTGAACTGAGTGTGGAGAGCAAATGCTCTTTGGGGCCGCAGAGGAGCAGGCACATCGGCCTTGGAAGAAGTACGGCCAGAGGGCTGCTTCGAAGCATGAGTGATGAGATTTTTCTCTCGCGTCCTGTGGACATGTGTGTTGCCTGGAGAGAAGGGCACCGCGTTTGGTCCGGTGGAGGCGCGGAGAAGGGGAGAAGGCCCTGGACGGGAGGGGTGGACACGGGCCGCAGCCATGGGCTAAAGGTCCTACACCACGGTGAGGGGGGGGGCACTGCTTCTTTCTGCTGGACTCGATGGTACCTGACAGCAAAGAAGGAGCCCTAGTGGCATCGCAGGTTCAAACCCACCCACTGCTCCTCAGGAGTAAGAGGAGGCTGCCAATTCCCTTAAGGACTTACAGTCATGGGAATTGGCAGGGGTGGGGGGTGGGGTAGCAGTGCTCCTCTCACCTGCAGGTTTGCTGGGGGTCTGACATGAAGGGAAGTAGGGTCTCTCCCCGCTGTGGGCGATAAGGGCCGTGGCGCAGCCTCCAGGGTCACAGAGGAACGTGACGCAGCTCAGTGCGACATACTGCCAGACGGTGGCGGAGACAGATGCTGACAGACGTCTCACCAGGTGCCAGACGCTGCCTTAAGCTGCGACAAGCTGCCCTCACAAGCCTCACAAGAAATCACAGAGGGGCCTGGCCAGAGGAGGGGACAGGGGGAGTGGAGTTGGGAAGGGGGCGTGGGAAGTGCTAGGGTCGGGGCATGGGGGCAGGCGGCCGCCCAGCATCCACACGTGCATCAAGACGGCCCCTCTTTGTAGGGCACCACCATCAGCTCAAAGGTGCTCCGGCTCAGTTGCCGGGAGCAAGACAGGTGGCCCAGGGCCCCCAGACAGGCGCTGTCACTCCCATTGCTCAGTAGCCGGTCTTCCCTCCCCACCCCACCCCTTTGGCTGAGCTCCCCTCTCCACCTGCTGTCACCTGCCCAGCCCGGCGGGTTAGAGGGCACCGGGTGTGGCTGGACCTGCCAGTTCTCCGAGATGGATGTGATAGATTGAGGTCACGCTGCACCTGGAAATAGCAGCAGTCCATGTGCTCAAAGTCGTAAAAAGAAGGGGGAGGCCGGGCCATCAAAGCACGTCCCGGAGGGGCCAAGGGACAGGTGGCATTCCACAAGGGTCTTGGCGGCCACCTGCTGCCAGAAAGCAGTGCAGGTAGACATGTATATGTGTGTGTGGTGGGGGGGGGGAGACACGGGAAGCCCAGCCTGCGCCTCTGGCAATTCGCTCTTCCTACGCAACTCGGATTTTCAGGGACACGGAGGAGGCAGGGCTCTGCTGGGCTTGGGGATACAGGGATGCAGAGAGGGGTACAGTCACCGGGCAGCCCTCCAAATGTGACTTTAACCATGGGGTGGGGGGGAATCGGGCACCCTTGCTCTGTGAGGACATCCTGGCCAGGGCCGTTCAGCTCAAAATCCAATCGTTTCAATGGACTCAGAGAGCCTGTGTCGGGAGGGAGAAAAGCATGGAGACAGACGGCAAAATGCTTTGGGGACGAGGTCATGGTGCTCCACGTCCCTACACAGCTAAGGCCAGTCCTCGCCCAACACTCATAGGAGCACAGAGGACAAAGGATAGAACATGGGGGCCCGATTTGTACTTTAACCCTAAAATAACAACACCCTCCCCCAAGTCATCAGAAACAACTCGGTGTGCCTGACAACCACACATTCCACGGGGGGAGAGGGGGGAAGGGGGGGCTGTTGTATGGCTCAGTAGAGCTAACAGCTGTCTCGTTCTCGCCCCCCCCACCCCCACCCCAAGTGCTTAGCAAACGCCTCAGCATGGAAATGGATACCAGAGTAAAAGCTGAAGTGGCGCTACAAAGACACACAAACATCACGGCCCAGCTCCCTCTCCGTGTACCGCCGTAGGCAGCCTTTCTCCAGGCAGCGCTTTCTCCCTCCAGTGTTCTGGGCTCGTCCATAGCCCAACGGCGTCCTCCGGGGACCGCCCTCCTTTGCTCCTGGGTTTGCAGAACAAGAAGTCCCTGGGGACAGGATCAGGGCTGCCGGGTGGATGGGTTACAATTTCCTGGGGAAATTCTCGGAGGACAGCAACTCAACTATTCCTCGGATTTCCAGCTGCTTCTCTTGGGTCCCGACAGGCTGGCTGACTGGCGAGGACTTTTCGTCTGCAGCTAGCTGCTGGTGCTTCTCCTCCACCACTGTGTCCTCCCCACTCGCCCTGTCCTAGCTGCAGAGTCTGCAGAGATCCTGCCTTCTAGGAAAGATCGACATCAAAGTGGGTTCTGTCCTCTCCCGGGTGAGTCATATGGGGATGCACCCAAGGCCCCCGACAACGGGTGTACCCACCGGCTCCTGTAACACATGCTCCCTGGTCCCCGGCGGGGAGTGGGTCATGCACCAGCAGGCACTTCACACGCCCAGGAGGGCAAGGGGTGCGCAGGAAGGGCAGGCTGAGTGACTTCTCTCGCCTGTGGGCACATCCCCAGCTGTCAGCTGGAGTCATGGACCTTTTCTGGTGGGCACTCAAGCTCTCGAGGGCGCCCCGTCTAGGGCTCCTTCCTGCCTGTGTGCCAGGGCCGGGCTCCACACCCAGGACACACAGGGCACTCCCTGCCCACGGGGCTCTCCCTGCCCATGGGGCTCACCGCACGGGGGTCTCCTGTCCTCCACCAGCCAGGATGGAAGGACGGGGCCCCCGTTTGCCCTCCCACCTCAACCAGCCAGAGCCAGGTGGCCAAAGGGAAGAGACAATCATTTTCACACCCTGGGCAATGGGCAGTGCAGGCGAGGGACCCCAGGGAGAAGGTGACCAGTGAGGGGAATTCTGGGGTGCCCCCACTTACTGCCGATAGAGACTCCTCACGCTGGGTGTGCCTGCGGGATCCCCGGGGACAGCTCAAGGTGGGGGGGGGAGTGCGGGGAGGGCACTTTGCCCAGAGACAAAGGTGACAGAGGACACTGGGAGCTGGCGGAGGGTCCCCCCCCCCCCGTCTGCAGTACACATACAAAGACCACCTACCCCTGCTGCCCCCAAACGATTGCCCCGAGATGGCCTTTGAGACTCAAGCCAAACTAGTTCGTGACGCCTTCTTAGACCAGCAGCTGAGGAGCTTGGCTGAGCTTGCTTGGCCTGCCTTGAGCACTGTGGTCTCTTAAGAACCCTCTATATGGGATCAGATGGGCCAGGGCCACTCTTTCCGGGGCCCTGAGTTGATGTTCCTGGGAAAGGACAGGTCCTGAAATGGCGGGGGAGGGGGGAGAAGGACGTCGGTGTCTCTGAGCTGTGGAATGGGCAGATGTTCTGCTGTGTGTGCATTCTCACTACCAAAATGAATTCTTTTAGGAAAAAAGAGAAAGCAAATCACTTGGGGCCAAGGACGCTAACAAAGTCCCCCTAGGGGGATTAGCAGGAAGGATCCTGGGAGCTTAAACAAACAGCTCTGTGTTCCCGCAGGCGGGCAGAATTCACCATCCAGCCGACCTCCGCCCAGCGGGAGGTAAAGACTAGTCCGGGTCAAGGCTGCTCCAACCCTGCCCAACAAAACAAGGTTTTAAAGGATCAAGATTGCTTCAAGTTACTTAACTGTGTTTCGAGAGTAACGAGAGAAACGGCAGCGCCCAGTAAGGTACAATCCCCAGCGTCTGACATCCAGTCAAAAACTGCCAGACACACACAGAAGATAAAGGACAAAACAAGGAAACACGGCCCGTAGAAGCAGGCCCTGGGATGACAGACGTGGCACAGCCAGGACAGGCTACGACGGCAGCAGGCCCTGGGGTCCAGAAGTTCAGAAGACTGAGCACATTCAGTGGAGATGTGCGAGGTGTAAAACAGACTCCATCAGATTCCGGTGGATGAGAATTACAGTGTCTGAGATTTTGTTTTAAGAAGTGCGTTGCAGGGCTGCGCCCCGGTGGCGTAGTGGTTGTGCGCAGGACTGGGGCCCACTGGGACGGAGGTTCAATTCCAGCAGTGGGGCTGGGCCTCCTACTCCCACCACCGGAGAGCAGTGATGTCCCCCCCCCCCCAAAAAAAAAAACAAAGAAGTGCCTTGCAGGGAAGTGAGTGAAGGGGCATGTTGGACAGTGTACGATATGAAAAAGTAACAACACTTTGTAAATTATTAAGGGATCATGGGGGAGTGGGGGGGGGAGGGAAACATGAGGAGGATGTTTTGAGAGTGATGACGGCAACAAGTGTGCAAATGTGGCTTGCATACAACTGATATATGTATCGTGAGGGGAGGTATATGAGTCCCCAATAAAATGATTCATTAAAAAAGGGGGGAGGGGCTGAGGCCCAGTGGCATAGTGGTTGTGCGCGGGACTGCGGCCCACTGGGATGGAGGTTCAATTCCAGCTCCACGGAGCAAAGGCTGGGCCTCCTACTCCCACCACCTGAGGGCAGTGATGCCCCCCCCCAAAAAAAAGAGCTGTGAGAGCCCCCAATACAATTATTTAAAAAAAAAAAAAAGGCAATGCACTGAAGAAAAGACACTGCTGAAGAAAAGATTAGTGAACTTAGAGACACAGCAAGAGGAAACCAACCAAGCAACCTCAAGGATCCTGACATACAAGCGACTGAAGTCCCCAAAGGAAAGGACGGGGATGGGGGGTGTGGAGAGGTGGGGTAAAGTATTTGAAAGAGGAGCTGAGCCCCAGTGGCGTAGTGGTTGAGTGAGGGGCTGCAGCCCACTGGCTTGGCGGTTCAAATCCAGCAGCAGCTCTCCAGGAGCAAGGCTGGGCCTCCCACTCCCACCAGAGGACAGGGATGCCCCCCCAAACACACCAAAAAAAAAAGTATTTGAAAGAACTACCCCTTAGAATCTTCCCAAATTTGATGACACACACAGCTTAGGAAGCTCAAATCACCCCAAGCTCAAGAAACTTTAAGGTGAGTGGCACCAAAGCCAACCCAGCACCCACTGGGGCCGAGTCGCTCCGGACGTAGGCAACCCTGAAGGACAGAGTCGGACTGTCCCTGTTGGGACTGTGGGGCCAGAGAAGGCGACTGAACGGACCGGGGACGGCTGCAAGGTCCAGCTGACCTGTCTTGGAAGAGGTGCTGCCGGAGTGCCTCTGAGAGGTAAGGATGGCGAGACTCCATCTCACACCCTTGGGACCAGTTGTCAGGGGAGGCCAGTCCCTGGGGAAGGGCATCCTGGGTCAGCAAAGAAGAGAAGGCCCTCGACGAGATGGGATTGACACCGCGGCTGTCACTAAGGACTCAGGCAGAGGCGCAATCGGGAGGAGGGCGCAGAACGAGGCGGTGTTCCGTGCTGCTGGGCCTAGGGTGGCTGTGGGTCGGAACCGATGGACGGCGGCACCTTAACGACAACGTAACTCTTGACGGGATAAGAAAGCCTCGTCTTTTTCCCTCAGTGCAGCAAAGTCTCGCCATCCTTGCTTCTAAAGAGCGCGCTGGCTGTCTTGGAGGCAGTGCTGTTTTGTGCTCTGTTGGCGGCCCACGAGACTGCCAACATCCTTCACCTTCAGGCTTCCGTCCTCATTGTCCAACCTGTGGAGGAGGCATCTGGAAAGACCCTGGCCAGGGGCAGGCACTCCTTGGGCCTCAGAGTGACCCCCTGGCTCTTCAACACAGACGGAGAGGCATAGAAGGCGTGGCAACAGTGCAAAGGCCAGTAGGGAAGAAGTGGAAGCATACTCCCACAGAGTTCTTACAGGGCACGTCTCTACAGGGAGCCCTGGCCGTCTCGTGGTGACGTGTTGGGGGCCAGCTGCAAGGCCGGCAGTTCCACCAGCAGGCCCACGGGAGAAAGGCGACCTTTCAACTCCGTGCACAGCCACCGTCTCCGAAACGCACAAGGCCGCTGTCACCCTGTCCTGGAGGGTCGCTGTCAGTGCGGATGGACTTGATGGCCCTGAGTTTGCTTTCTCGTTTGGTGTGTGTCTGTGTCGTGGCACCCGATCCCTCGAGCGTAGACTGTGAGAAGTTGCGATGCCCACTGTGGCGGTCCTGTGCTTACGTTAATTTCGTGATTGAGGTGTAGGGGTGGAGTCTAGCCTGTTCATCTGGAGAGAGCCATTGAATAGCCAATGAGGCCTCTGTGTGGGTATGGCTTTCTCCTGAGACTTCTGGGAAATCTCACGATATTTCCCTCGTGGAGATGAGAAGCTATCTCCCCAGTTGTTGGGAGTTAGTTTCAGAGACAAGGAACTACGGACAAGACAAGATGGCAGCGTCCCAGGAGCTGGAGGAGCCGGAGGAGAAGCCACACGACTTTACCCTGATGGAACCAGACCTCTGAAGCTGGAGAAGCCACCTGGAGACCCCTGCCAGCGCTGAGTTGCTTCTACCACCGCTGGATGCTGTTGATGGACCCTGAGCCCTGGAAGCAAGGAGCCACGGGGAGACCCCTGCCGGCGCCGGGACTCTGCACCCACTGGCCTGTGACTTCGTGAGTCGGAAGGAGACTGTGTAGACTGGTATCGGGCATACGGGCTAATATTGAACTTATGACTTTGAACTGGACTAGGCTGGGATGCTTTCTCAATGTCCCATTCCCCTTGTATATAAACCTTTTCCTTATATCCATAGGCGTGTCTATGAAATTTGTTTCTCTAGCTTACCCACCACTCTACAACCGTAAAGCAACCTCCAAGAAACAGCTGAGAGCATCAATGGTCGTTGGGGGATACAGATCTCACTCTCCATGAGGGAGGCCAGGGTTGGATCCCCAGACAAGGGGCCTGAAGTGCAGCCACCAGGGTCCACCAGGGGAGGCGCACGAGTTGCTATGACGACAAGCAGGCTTCGGGAGGGGGGCTTCCCAACTAAGACAGACTAGGAAGAGATCTGCCTTCCAGTGCGCTGCTTGCAAAAATGATCCGATGCACACCCCCATGGTTGACAACCCTGCACTCTGCGCACCCAGATAAGGCGGTGGCGCAGGGCCAGGCAGCGCTGCGGTCTCTCCTCTCTCCTCTCTCTGGCTCATCCCAGTTCCCAGGGGCCCCACTTGGCAGGCCCAGCTAGGCCAAAGTAAGCTCGTCTGATGCCTGCCCCACCTTTCCAGTCAACCAGCAAGAGCTGCTATGAAGGAGAGGGAGGGGGAGTGGAGGCGCGCACTTGCTAAGTAAACATGTCTGGAAAAGCTTGCAAAACCTCAGAGGCTGTTGCCTTCCCAGAGGCCTCTCTGCCAGGAAGCAACCGGACGGGAAGAGACTGGAACCTTCTGAAAACCCCAGGTGCTGCGAGGAAACAGCTGGGCACAGTGTCCACACACGCAGATCCAACCAGACAAAAAGCATGTCTTCAATGACCCGATTATATCAGTCTGGAAAAACCCCACCGATTGTTGGCCAACAGTGTCTGCAAATGAATCATAGGGCTGACACCTCTAACGGTTTTATTTATTTTTTTAATTAATAAATCAATTCACTGGGGGCTCTTACAGCTCTTATCACCATCCATACATCAATTGACTCAAACTCATTCGTACATAGGTTGCCATCATCCTTTTCAAAACATTTTCTTTCCACCGGAGCCCTTGGCCCTCGTTGCCTTTTAATTCGAAGCAGACAAGCCAGCAGGAAAACAAGTGTCCTTGGGGTTCCACTTCCCAGCTACCAGCGGTCTGCAAATCTGCACTGTCAGGTACTGCTGGCCACTGGCCTCGTGGTTAAGACTCGTCCTGGCTACTGGCTGAAAAAGACCGCTTCCTGAGTTTCGCTCAAGCTAGTTTGAGCCAGCTTCCCCAGAGGGCGGGGCTGGGCATCTTGACTATGCACCACATAGGATTCTGACGGGAGTGTGGAGAACTGCTGGAAGTGCTGGGAGAGGCAGTGCAGAGTGGGAAGCTGACTGGCTCTGAAATGCGGCTGACTGGTTCAACAGGGCCCTGGACGCAGCTGATGAGCTGTGTGGCCCGGAGCCGGGTGAGCGAGCATCTCTACAGCTCACTGATAACATCTGTACGCCAGAATCACTACCTCCCTTCAGTGCTGGGAAAACTCAGTGAGTTCACAGAGCCCCTCAAAGGGTACCCTGCCGCCGGCAGCCAAGCCTTGAAACTGTGCTCGTGCTGCCTGCAAAACATACCTGAGCTGCCCAGAGGAAGAGGGCAACCACAAACGTTTTCTATCTGGCGGGGATTACAAGGGCACACACCAAGCCAGATTTCTGAGATAATCTGAGGTGGGGAGGGCGGGGCGCTATGACCCAAAACCAAACTCACTGCCGTGGAATCAAAGCCAGCTCATGGCAAGCCTGTAGGACAGGGTAGACCCGCCCCAGTGAGTTTCTGAGATGGTCACTCTGCATGGGAGTAGGAAGTCTCGGCTTTCTCTGCCATGGAGCAGCAGGTGGTCTGGGAACTGCTGACCTCAAGATCAGATCACACCCCATGGGAAACCACTACTACGGCAGGATAGAACAAAGGCTCCCACACCAGGGCTCAGGGAAGCCATCACACAATAAAGTGCTCACCCGATGAAGGTCAGCAGTGTAGAACCACCCGCTGCTCTGTGGGAGGAAGACAAGGCTGTCTTGGCCCATAAAGAGGTGCCGGCCCAGACCCCCACGGCGGCAGTTGTACTCCGTTCCACCAGGCAGCGATGGGTGGGCATTGCCTGGATGGCGGGGAGGGTCTGGTTTCAGGGTCCTGTACTTCAGCCCAGCAGCCCGCATTCCCTCCCAGAAGCCCCAGGGTCCAGGCCTGGGCAGGCTGAAGTTCTAGACAAAGGTCAAAGAAATGAGTTCTTCCTTCCCAAGCCTCGGGGTCACCACCCCCTGCAGCCCAGAGAGCCAGGGAAGGGGCAGCATCCGGGGTGCACCGGCAGGCACAAGGGCTACTGGTTTCAGGGGTGCCGGATGGATGGGGAAGACCCGAGGGATCCGGGCCAGGAAGAGAAGTGATACTGGGAAGTGTCTGGAGTTGAAAGGTCCTTCAGTCCCAGAGTGTTCGTGCCCTGACGGGGTGTAGCTGCGAGAGCAAGTGGCTGGGCTGGATCCGGCCAAGTCCACTTGTATTCCCATGTAGAAACTGCCCCGCTCCCCGCTTGTCAGGAGGGAACCAAGCAGCTGGAGAGAGGAAGTGCGGAGGCAGTGGTCATATGCTGGGTGTACGCACCCCACAACCTTCTGGATCTCTGGGGCAATTCTCTGCCCGAGAGGGTCGCTATGATTTGGGATCAACTGATGGTCGTGGAAGGAGGCCTGGTGGCGTAGCCGTTACATGTTCGGCTGCTGCTGCTAAGCTCAGGGTCAGTAGTTCGAAATCACCAGGAGCTCATGGAAGAAAGAAGAGGCTCTGTAACCCCAAGAGTTAGCCTCGGAAACTCACAGGGGCAGTCCTACCCTGTCCTTACCGGGTGGCTATGAATCGACCTTGCCTCCATAGCTGTGCTTTGGGGCTTGGGTTTTGTGAGGGTTTTTTTGGTGGGCCCTTTGGACCGAGCGGGTCCAGAGGTTAAAAGTTGGTCAGGGATGCCGCACCATGATGCAATGTGGCCCCGTCTGTCGAATCCCCTTCCTCTCAGGTCAGCGCGCAAATCGAAGCCTCAGCCACCAGCCCCGAGTGTCCCCTCTGGCAGGTCAGACCCCCCCTTGGGACTCAGTTTCTCCCAATATGCAAACTAGCACCGCAGTCCTAGGAACAGGGGCCAGCAAGACCTGGCAGAGGGCGGGGTCGGAGGCCGACCTGGCAGGGGGCTGGGGCGGTGGCTCCTCCCCTCCTCCCTCCCGGAGGGGCAGGGGCGCCGGCCGCTGGGAGTCACGCGCCCCTCGCACCCAATCACCGGCCGCCGCCAGGGTGAGGCGGGCAGGCGGCCGGGCTGCGCGGGGCCCGGGCCGGCACCACCCCCGACCCGGTCCTCGGCCCCGCCTGCCCGCCCGCGGCGGCCCGGGACCCTCCCCAGCCCCGCTCACCTGCTAGGGCCGCGCCGCCGCCGCCGCGGCTCAAACCACAGCCGGCACCCACACTTCCGGGATCCGAGGCCCGCCCCCTCCGCCGGAAGTGACGCCCCCGCAACGTCCGGGCGCGTGGCCCGGGGGTCGACCCGCTAGCACCACGCTGGGGGGCCCGGTCCACGAGCCTCTGAGTGACCGCGACCCCGTCCCTTGCACACGCACGCGCGCTCGGAACCACACCCCGCGAGAGGGCCCCGAAACCCCGCGGGCGAGCAGCGGACGCCCCGCCTCCAGATTTAGGGCCACGCCCCTTGAGGAGACTCCGCCCCCTCCGCGGAGACCCAGCAAGTGCGCTTGAGCACACTTTTCTCCACCTGCCTGCCTGCTCGCGAACTGGAAGTTTTTCGGGCTGGGCCTTCGGGGAGCTGCTCAAAGAGACCATCGGAGGAATGAGCAGAGTCCCAGCACCAAGGGAGACGCTACATGAGCAGAACTCGAGCTGCATAATCCCCCTGCTAAGCAAACACTCATTTCCATGGAATAGCTTGACCTAAGGACTAGAGTGACCATGGACCAAAGTTCCTTCCCGGTCCACCCCACTCCGGAACAGCTGCGACTGTCCCCCTGGATCTTACCGGCAGGTTCCGCAAACCAACTCGGAACACTTCCTCCAGGAGCGGCCTGGTAGCCAAAGCCTTGAGCTGTTGTTGGGTCCCGCCAATTGGTTCAAGAAAACTGCCCCATCGTGCGTCAGCCTCCCAATTGTCCTTACGCGCGCGAGCCCGTGGGTACAGCGACATGTCAGTCCATCTCGAGACTCTTCCTCGTTTCCCCTGACCTACTTGACCAGAGGCTAAGCTCTCCTGATGTTGTGAGGTGTCATGCAGTCGGTCCTGACCCAGAGCGACCCTAATTATGACAGAAGGAAACACTGTCCCACCCTGGGTCATGCCCACGATGGTTCTTCTGTGAGAGCCCAGGGTTTGGGGCCACTGTATCGAGGACCTGAATGCTTGTCCAAAATACAAGAGACAAGATCTTGCCATCCTCCCTCACAGGGCCATCCTGACCGACTGCTTCACGGAAAGATTACAGCCCTGAGTCGGCATCCAGACCGAAGCCTGTCATCCTGAACTTCATCACCAAGTGCTTCCAGGCCTCCTCCCTTTCAGCAAGCAAGGGGAGGTCCACCACCTGTGGCAGCTTGTGAATGAGTTTTCCTCCAATCCTGATACCTCCTCCTTCTCCACAGAATCCTGCTGCCCTGATGATTTTCTCCGACTGCCGATTGAATAAGGATGGTGACAGGACACCATCCTCTTGCACCCCTTCCCTGATTTTAAACCGTGCAGGACTCCCTTGTTCCATTCCCCACACTGCCCCTTGGTCCAGGTACACATTCCCCACTAGCACAAGGACGCGTTCTGCAAGGCTTCTTCTCAAGGTTAGCCATAAGATACAGCCATGTGATACAGCCGAGTGCCATTGCATGCTCAACAAAACATAAGGAAATACCCTTCTGCTGTCAGTCACTGACCCTCTACCAAGAACGATGGCCTTTTCTCGAAGCTGGTCTCTCTTTATGACCTGTCTCCAGTACACGGAAGAAGTGCCGCCACGAGGCTCCTTGGGAGAGAGCGTGGTGAGGCCAAGGCCTTAGATTAGGCCTTCAATCCATTCTGTCTGACTGGTGCTATGGACTCTGACTCTTAAGAGACCCTGTGTACAACTGCCCAGGTCCGTGCCATCCTGTGTGTGGGCCCATCATTGTAGCCCCGGTGTCAATCGACTTACTGAGAGTCTTCTTTTTTGATGGACTCATTCACCAAGCATGGTGACCTTTCTCACAGGCTGCTCCCTCTTGATGACACATCCAGATGCATACAGTGACGTCTCACCATCTTTTCTTCGGAGCACGCTGGTGCTGCCACACAGATTGGGTCATTCTTCTGGCCGTCCTTGATATTCCTCGTTCGATATTCTTGGTTAACGTAATGTCTGATGTGTGAATTCTGCCATCTTCTTTATCCACTGTCCAGCTTCCACACGCATAGGAGGTCACTGAAAAGGCCATGCTCCAGGTCAGGAGCCCCCTGGTCCTCAAGGTGACATCTCTGCTTCTTGACACTTCCCAGACACTTCCTTGACACTTTTGCAGCGGATTTGCCCAATGCAGCGAATGGTTGGATATCCGGCATGGAGTTCCCAAGGGTCTTGATCATGGATCCAAAGGAAATGAAATCCTTAGACACCTGCAAGCCCCTCTCTAGGTAGCATAGTCTTCCTTATGAGTCCTGATGAGTGTGAGGGTTTTTGTCCTCTTTACATTGAGCCCTAATCCCGTGCTGAAGGCTGCAGTCCTCCATGCCCTTCAAGTCCTCCTCCCCTCCAGCAACCAGGGTTGTGTCACCCGCACCGATAAACATAGTGTCAAGTGCTATTTTTTTTTGACAGAACATCGT
Organism: Nesogale talazaci; assembly: GCA_004026705.1. Taxonomy (NCBI): domain Eukaryota; kingdom Metazoa; phylum Chordata; class Mammalia; order Afrosoricida; family Tenrecidae; genus Nesogale; species Nesogale talazaci. The sequence continues at coordinate 24,447 of PVJH01019145.1, read as the reverse complement.
TTTATTTTTCCGTTGTTCCCCTCACGGGAGAAGGGAAGGACTGTGATCCAGGAGCAGATTCAGGCCAGGAAAGGCTGCTCAGCTCTCCCTCTCCGGCTGGCCAGGCTCCAGGTCATCTTTCTCCCAGGGCCTCCAGAGGTCCCCTGGGAGATTCCTTGGAGGGGGCTCGAGATTGCTTCCTCCTGAGGCTCTCCAGTTTCAGGAAGCTCAGACCCGCCTGGTTTCTGCTGGTGCCCACTGCCGGGGACTCCTGCAGACAAGCAGGCTCAGGCCTAAGGGCTCAAGTTTGCATCCTAGGAGAACAATTCCAGGGAGAATTCTGCAGAGAGCAACTGAACCAGTGAGCCTTCAGTGGGATGTGCTTCCTGTCTGGCGCTGGGTATTGGGGCCAGGGCAGCCACATTCTTTGTCCAACTCCATTAGATGTTTTTTGGGAGCCTGGAGATGGATCAGACTGGGGTTTGGCTATTGTGGCAGTCATGTACTTGATGTCAATTTCATGATAGGAAGTGTCGGGGTAGAGTCTAGCCTGTCACTCTGGAGATAGCCAATGAGGCCTCTGTGTCCGCATGGCTTTCTCCTGAGAATTCTGGGAAGTCTCACAGTACTTCCCAATTGGAGGAGAGAGACTGAGTTCCTGGGACACTAACTACTGACAAGATGAGATGACAGCATGCTGATCGATCCTGATTCCTGAAACTGGAGGAGCCAGAGGAGAGGCCACGTGGGCTTTCCCTGATGGGACCAGACCTCTGGGGCCAGAGAAGCCACAGACCCCTGCCAGTGCCAGATGCTTCTACCCAGCTGGATACATAAGACTCTGCACCCACTGGCCTGTGATTGTCCTGGTGTCATTGCACATGTTTCATAAGTTGGAAGGAGACTTTGTAGACTGGTATTGGATATGTGAACTAGTACTGGACTTGTGACCTTGGACTAGACTGGGTTGGGATGCTTTCTCAATGTTCCATTCCTCTTGTATATAAACCTTCCCCTTATACCCATATGCATGTTTATGCATTTGTTTCTCTAGTCTACCCCGACTAGCACGGCTCCCCTGCTCTTGTGTTTGCTGGAGGGGGGAGATGGGGGGAGCAGAGGAGGGTCCCCAAAGTATTGGCAGCCTCCTGCCAAGTTGTAAGTTTCCCCATGCCAAGCTTGAGCTTCTCCAAGTCCACGGTGGAGGACATGGCAGTGCCCGGGAGTCGGGAGGTGAGTGGATACTGTTCAGGATACTCAGTGAGTGGACACAGTCTGGCTGAGCCTGCTGGAGAACCACAGTCAGGACTTTCTCTGCCTCCTGCATTAGAGTTTAAAGTCTGAGCACCTGGTCTTTAGAAGGCAGAGAGAGCCAGGGAAAACTCAAATCCATTTGAGGAATGGATGACACCTCCATTGAATTCCTTCTGCCCCTTGACCCTGGATGTGAATCCAAGGCTGTTTTTCAAAAGCTCACTGCCAGCGCGTCATTGCCAATTCACAGCGGGTTTCTGAGGCTGTAAATCTCTGCAGGAGCAGGTCGCCCCATCTTTCTCCTTCAACTCCTGGATTTGAACTGGCGGCCTTGAGGCAAGCAGCACAACAAGCTATGCTTTAGAAGCAGCTCGTCTAGCTTCATATCGTCGCATCGAAGTGACCAGGCCCCCTCGAACACTCGAAGCGCATGCTTGCAGAATACAACCTGAGATGGACACACCGGTTTTGCTCAAAAGCCTCCAGACAGCCTGCGGCCCTGGTGGACTTCTCATGATTCCTGTCTTTCTATCCTTGATCATGCGTGCACACATGCTGCTCTCTTCACAGACGCGCATGCATTCTGATCTCGTCGTCAACCAATCAGAAAGTCTTCCTGGTCACAGGTCCTGACAAAATTATGCGTAAGCCCCAGACCCTTTGTTGGTTCCCAAAACAGACCCGATACGATGGGTTGGAATGACAGACAGGGTTTTCCAGGGTTGTGAGTCTTTCCTGGAGCATGCTGCTATGTCGTTCTCATGTGCAGCAGCAGCTGCTGGCTTTGAACTGCGAACCTTTGGGCTGCCCACCGAGCGCTTTAACCCCTGCAGCAACAGCCCAGCCGAATACAAAAATATCAAAAACCAGGCTCACTCCCCTCTGGGGTTTGCAAAACTGTAGATCTTTATGGGAACAGACAGCTCTATTCCTGCTCCCATGATGGAGAAGCCCGAGGCCTTAACCCACAGAGCCACACACTCGTAATGAACGGGATGGCCCTGGTCATGTTGCCCCACCCAACTGTAAAAAGGAGTTTGGGAAACCTGAGGAGCGACAAGTTAATGGGGTTCAGAGTTGTTTCTGACCACACCCCACAGGGACTCCTCTGTAGGAGGCAGGCAGCCTCCGAGAGCCTCACTCAAGGACGGAAAAGGGCTCCCCAGGCGCACACGCTCTTCCTCTCGGCCAGTGGAGGTACCCACCAGCCCCACCTGGCTAGGCTTTCTCTCTGGGCAGTGTTCCCAACTTTCACTTTGTAGAAATGGAACCCCTAGGGACCATGCCCTTAAAATTCAGCAACATATTCCATAAGGAATCAAGACTGTGCTTGCGAGGGACAAGAACCCCACTGGAATCTGCTTGGCAAGAAGGGAGAAGGGACCCTCACTGGTACCGTGTTACAAAGTTGCCGACAATCAACACAAGACACACCACAGCTCCGAGCTGAGAGCACTTCTGCCCCAGAGGGTGCTGCTGGGTCCTTGCGATCCGTAACAAGACTGGGCAGAGAGGAGGTGGTCTCCACAGAAGGCCCACCCCACACAAGACTTAGCTGACCCTGTCACCACAGTAAGGTGACCAGACGCCCTGCTTGTTAACACTTAACAACATCCCGTGGCATTTTAAAATTTTAAAAAAATGTATTACAATCCTCTTTTTGCATCCTATGAACATTTTTGTTGCTCCATATAAACCATAGATTCCCAAAGTGGGTGCCACCGCCCCCCGGTGCTGTGTGGGATGGTAAGAGCAGATACCTACACTTTATCCTGGATTCTGGGCTGGAGTACAAAAGGTTTTCATTCCTGGGGAGGTCATGAGGAATTTTTTTTTTAAGGGGACAGTAGACCATATAAGTTTGGGAACTGTGATCTAGACCAAGTTTCTAATCAAGAACACACACACCCCGCCCCCTAATCAATGGTGTCCCACTTAAAATCTGGTCACTTTACAAGGGGGTTGAAAGAAATCAGACCCACATTAGACACCTATGGGGATGATCCCAAGGAGCCCACGCTCAGACCAAGGTCACCTAGACACAGGCGAAGGTCAACCGGGGCACACTGCTAGGCACCAGCAGCATGACATTACACATGAGCCTGAACTCAGTCACTAAGATGGGCCGATACCTTCAGCCATGCCCCCAGGGGGGGATAGGAGGGGACAAGGGCTCTCTGGCAGGTCAGAAAGCGGGATCACTCAGCGTGAGGGGCACGCTTCACTTTCTCAGGGCTGGCATTCTCATTTCTTTCTCCATTCTGAGACCCCTCTTCTGGATCCGTGGACTCCACTTTCCTGCCATTTTTGCCTTTTGTCAGGCTCCCCAGAAGTGGCCGTTTGGGGTTGTGAACTCCTCCCCACCAGAAGGCCTCGCATGCCTTCCAGAGATCAGGTATCTGACCTGAGACTTACGATCTGGGACTTTCCTTTCCCTCAGAAAAGTGACTTGGATTACAAACATGCTTCTGCCACGTGAATTCCCTCAGCGAGAACCAGGAAACTTAACTCTTGCTCATCCTGCCCTGCACTCCTGGAGCGTCAGCCTCCATGCTGAGCAGCAGTCTGTTGACTGTCCTGTGGGCAGGTGCTTCAGAGAATCATGTTGTTGTTGGTGGTGGTGGTGTTTGTCTTCCATCCCTGAGGTCGTTCAGGTTTATCGTGCCAACCTGGCCAATAAACACATGTGTGGTTAACTGAAAGGTGGAGAGATGAAGGTCTCGGTGAGCCTTGCCTTTCTGGTTCACGGGTCTCTTGCTCTCTGATGGTCGGACCAGTGTGTGACTGCCTCAGCCAGTTCCTTGCTTCAGCTGGCAAGGCTCACTTCCTGCGAGACATCTCTGAGGAGAAGCCACGTGGACCTACCCTGATGCGGCCCTGGGTCCTGGAGCAGCCCTGTGGAGACAGACCCCTGCCGGCGCTGAGATGCGTACACCCTCACTGATTCAGCTTTCCTCCTGCAGTCGGCGTCGTTGCATGTGTTTTATGAGATTGAGGAGGACTTTATAGATGGGGGTCGGACATACGGGCTAATGTCAGACTTATGGCCTTGAACACCACTGGGTTGGAATGTTTTCTTAATGTACACTTACCCTTTATATAAAACTCTCTTAGGTAAAATATAGGTTCCTGTGGATTTGTTTCTCCAATTTACCTAGACTCACACAATTCCCTACCCCAACTCAAGCCCCAACCTCTCCTCGGAAAACAGACGGCGCTTTCGATGCTTGTAAGCAGCCTCAGAAACCCACAGGGGCCCTACCTGACAGGGCAGCCAGGAGTGGGCATCGACCCCACAGCAGTGAGTTCATTAATACCACGGCCTCTGATCTTGCCTCATGAACACAATAGAGGAGGGTGTTTATGACACATTGGCTGAGTGCGTCAACTCACAAAAAATGGAGGATAATCGCATCACGCAGAGAATCACGGACAAGCCAAGTTGATACACGAGAGGGAGACACAATGTAACCCACAACAGATTCCTTACAGGAATTAAGAATTTACAGGAATTAAGAGATTAAGAACTCTTCATCTCCCATGAAGATGTGCTCTTCTTCCTATGATCCTTACCTTGAAGACGATCCATTTCCCCAAGTCAGAAAGTCCCGTGCATCTACAACTCCAGCCTTACACCAATGTCCGCCCATTCCGGCATCCTCTCCATGCTGCATCAGGCATCCAACATCCCGCATCCAGCCTGTCAGTCCTCTCCATCTCAGAAGACCATCATCTACTTCCCTCACCTGGTGTTATGGATGGATTCGTGGCACCCCCTTGCCAGCACACCCCAAACTGTGCCGAAGCCCTAACCCTGATACCCACAACTATGGCCCCACTTGGCAATGGGAGGGCCAGTGAAGTCGCAGCCCAGCAGCCAGTCCTTGGGAGGTCTACAGGCTCTCTGTTCCCATAAAGATGTTCACCCTCTCAACCCGACAGCACAGTTCTACCCGGTCCTGTCGGGTCAGTGCGGGGTGGAATGGACTCGAGGCAGTTGGGTTTGGCATTTGTGAACACCGCATGGCTTCAAATCAGGAAAGGTGCGCATCAGGGTGGTGGCCTGTCACGATGTGTTCAGTCGGTACGCTGAGCAGCTCACTAGAGAAGCTAGGTTCTATGAAGAATGCGGCACCGGGCTCGAAGGAAGGCTTATTAGCAACTTGTGAGAGGCAGATGACACAGCGTTTTTTGCTGAAAGGGAGGAGACTCGAAGCATTTGCTGATGGAGATCAAGGATTGGGGCTCCCAGTCTGCATGGCAACTCAGTGTAAAGAAGGCCAAATTGATCCTCACGCCTGAGCGGATGGGTAACATCGTGATAACTGGAGAAAAGGTTGACGTGATCAAGGATTTCGTTTTACTTAGACCCACAATTAATGCTCGTGGAAGCAGCTGTCAAGAGGCCAGAAGACACATCGTATTAGGTAAATCTGCCTCACCCGGGAACTTTGTATTGGACAGCAAGAATGTGACTTTGAGGGCGAAGGTGCACCTGACCCAAGCCATGATGTGCCCCATTGTGTCAAATGCAAGTGAAAGTGGGAGGTTGAACAAAGAAGACTAAAGAAGAACGACTTGGGGCTGAGCCCCAGGGGCGCAGTGGTTGTGTGCGGGACTGCGACCCACAGGGTGGACGGTTCAAATCCAGCAGCAGCTCTCCAGGAGCAAGGCTGGGCTTCCTACTCCCACCAGGGCAGTCATGCCACAAAAGAAGAAGAAGGAGGAGGAGGAGGCGGAGGAGGAGGAGGAGGAGGAGAATGACTTGTAGTGCCGGAAAAGAATATTAAAAATAGCAGGACTGCTAAAAAGACGAACAAATCTGTCTTGGAAGATGTACCACAAGAGTGCTCCTTAGAGGCAAGGAGGGCGTGGCTTGGTGTTACATACGATGGGCATGCAGTCAGGAGTCACTAGTCCAGTGGTTCTCAACCTTCCTAATGCCGCGACCTTTCGTACAGTTCCTCATGTGAACCCCCAACCATAAAGTTATTTTTCTTTTGTTTGTCTGTTTGTTTGGGGGGCAGCACTGCCTTTTGGTGGTGGGAGTAGGAGGTCCAGCCTTTGCTCCTGTGGAGCCGCTGCTGGAATTGAACCTCCATCCCAGTGGGCCGCAGTCCGGCGCACAACCACGACGCCACCGGGGCTCAGCCCATGAAGTTATTTATCGTTGCTACTTCATCACTGTCATTTTGCTACTGTAATGAAGTGCCATGTAAATGTCTGATCTGCAGGACGTGCTTCCATTGCGACAAAGTGAACATCGTGAAATCATAGTGCTTCGTCGCCGAAGCAATACGTCACTCTATATGGTGAACTATTTCTTTCTAATGACCGACCAATGAAGTTTTGCCTTGAAGCCTGAGTGTCGCATGGATCACAGTCTTCACGCCAGGGGACAGGTAGGTGGATGTCTCTGCATATGGGCGGACCCACCTGGAGACGGATAGAAGAGTCTGTCTAAGGGTCCCTAAGACCAAAGGAAATAGGCGCTTTCCGATGGTCATAGGTGACCCCTGTGAAAGGGTCGTTTGACCCCCACAGGCTGAGAACCGCTGGACCGGTCCCTGGAGCGAGCCCCCAGCAAGACAGCTGGCCCCCGTGGCTGCAGCATAAGCTCCGGCACAGAAACAGCTGTGAGGACAGTGCAGGACGGGCCAGTGTTCTGTGGTGTTGTGCACGGGGTCACGGCGGGTAGGGACCAAATCAATGGCGCCTGACAACAAGTCCACACCAGTGTAGGGTGGGCCCTAAGCCTAAACTCGTCTGAATTTTTGAAAGACACAGAGATGCACTTAGTAGGGAGAGGAAAAGGGATCTGGAGACACCCATGTCTCCTAGCTCAGAAAGGCCCAGGACGGCTAGCAGCAGATAGACGCTGCCCTAGACAAGGGAGGATGCCTCTCTGGCCCCGCCCACCCCCCAAGCCTGCACCTTCCCCCCCCCCTCCCTACCCCTGCCCCGGTCACTCTTCACCAGCCCAGGGGTCAGCAAGCCATATTCGGCTCTTTCAGTAGACCCGTGTCCTTCTGAAATAAAACTGGAGATGAAAGTAAAACGATCATCGTTGCCTTTATAAAAATTGTAAAGTATCCTGTTTAGATGAGGTGCTCTTATTTGTTCGCAAAAATATGTTCACGACTAGGCTGAGACCTGGTGGCACAGTGGTTGTGTGCGGGACTGCAGCCCACAGGGCTGATGGTTCAAATCCAACAGCAGCTCTCCAGGAGCAAGGCTGGACTTCCTACTCCCACCAGAAGGCAGTGATGGATATATATATATATATATATATATATATATATATATCCATCTATATCCACATATATATATATATATATATATATATATATATACACGGCTCTTGAGTCATGTTCAAACTGTGGTAAGGGACAGGACTGGCTCTTCAGTCTCAAACGTTTGCCCACCCCTCCCTAGAGTCCCACCCTGAATTCAGGCGTCCCCCCACCCTGGGACGGTGAGAGCTCAGTGCTCTCTTCTTCAGAGCCACACCGGGTAGCTGAGACACCTGGGTCTGCCAAGAGCCTCCTTCCCACACCCACTGCCCTTCACATGAAGGCCAAGTCTTTGGCACGGTGGCAGAAGCACGCCAGTCCTCCCTTCTTCAGTCATAGTAGGGCTTTAACTTGTGGGTGTTCGTACAGAAGTCGAACAGGTGTGGCCAGGGCAGAGTTACCAGCATGCTTGATGCACACTGGCTAGCACTGAGCAAGGTAGGCACGGGCTTCATCATGCCTACTTGCTAATCTGTAGGGCTCAGAGTGTGTGCTGCTCATTCGGGGACCTTGATGATTGGGTCCTGTCACCCTGGGTGTGACTGTGACTCAAGGCAGATAATGGGGTACAAAAGATAGTGAGGGTGGCTCAGAGGGAGGGAGTTCCCCTTCTCCCTCCCTTTCTTCCCCTCGGCTGGACAGTGGACATGATGGGCGGAGTCCAGGCAGCCATCCACCTATAGGGTGACCACAAAAGAGCAGATGCCTGGTTCCCTGCCACCCTGCAGGCCCACAGTCTTCTGATGCCAGCCCTGGTGCTCACTGGCATCAGCCCCAGTCCCTGGAGGCCATCCTGCATGGTAAAGTGGAGGCACAGAGAAGGGGAGGAGGTCCTCAGGGAGACGGACGGACGGACGGACGGACGGACACCATGACTGCAACCCTGACTCCGTCCAACACAGAACCAGGCAGGGCTTCCTTCCGGTGTGCACAGGCTCACAGCACCTGACAGCTGCAGCAGAAGCCTCTGCTGCCTGGCATTGTCTCTCCCTTGCCTCCTGCCACTCTTAGATCCCACTTTTAGAAGCCTCCTTGTGCTCACAAGACTGGGCATGTGTGTCCCTGCATGTTGCCCCTACACTCACACTCGCTCCTCCCTTCCCTGGGACAAGCCCAGCTTCCATGGGCTTCCTCCTCTGTCTCCCATACCAGGAACACCCCCCAAACAAAAACAAGGACCTTGACAGCCGGAGCATGTGACAGACGCCTGTGATCCCACTGGGGGTGTGGAGGGAAGGGCCGAGTCATTGGGGGGTGGGGCGGGGGAGGCTGGCCCTTTTGAGTCATCAAAAATGGAAATTAGGACGGGGGAGGGAAAATGTCTGTCAGGGAAGTCAGGCCACTAGGGGTGGTGCCATTGAAACAGTGTTCCCAGTTTCTACTTCTGCCTCCTTCCGGTTCACACTCACTCCGTTCCCTCCACATCTGCCCTCCCGTTACCTGCACCTGTGTCCCCACCTGTCTCAGTGACGATGTTGGCCCTGTTCGTATCCAGTGGCCCTGCACACACACACACACACACACACACACACACACATACATACATACACATACACACACATACACAAACGTGCACACCATACACACATACACATACATACACAAGCACACACATACATGCATACACATACACACACATACATACACACGCATACACACACCACACACATATGTGCACACACGTACACACCACACACACATGCATACATGCACACATGCACACGCATACACGCTAGCATGCCCATACATACACACATACACATACACACGAGGCACAGGTGTTGTTTTCCCTTTTCCCCCATTTTAAATTTGTTCTAGTTCTTGTTATTTTCTGTTGTCTTTTGGACAGAGGTCTCTCTGTGTTTTATTTTGTAATTACTATTGGGGCAGGGGGAGTTGTGTGTTTATCTTGATATGGAATTCAGGATAGGTCAACCTATAGAGAGAGTAACTGGATTGGAAGGTTTTGGTTTGTTTTTTTGTGGAGGGGAGCTTATAGCAGGGGAGGCTGGGAGAACATGGGGAGCTGATAACAATAATTAAAAGAATAAGAGGTTCTAAAACGGACGGTGGTGAGGATGGCACCGCTCTTTTTAATATGTCCACACCATCGAAGTGTGTGCTACGATCAGTATATGCCAATAAAACGGAAAAAGAAAATAGTAAACAAATTCAAGCTCATGATGCTCTTTTAAAAAGCTTTCATGAAAGTGTCAGCTACAATCTGCATTCAGTAAGGTGCACAGGCCTGAGGGTATAGCTCTGTGAATTTTTATGACGTGAGTCTCCTGCACAAAGACCGAGAATGTTGCTAGCGCCCCAAGAGCTTCTCATTTGCCTCCTGACGATGACGGCTGCGTCCTCAGAGGTAGCCACCGTGCTGACATCTCTCCCCACCGATTAGCTTGACCTCTCTTGGGACTTTAAGGAAGAAACACGGAACCAGACAATAGGGGTCTGCTTCATCCACGTCGCTGCACACCGCTTTTTGTTGTTCACCGGTGCAGTGCATCCTACTCTCTATAATAGACTTGACTGTATCACACGTGACTTAGGCGGCCGTGGATACGCTTAGATGAATACGTTGGTCATACTATTCATTGTCACACTAGCTGTGGCACTTCTGGGTCCACGGGCAAAAATAACTCCCTGGAAGCAAGTCAGTCCTGGCTCATATCGGCCCGCTAGGGCAGGGCGGTAATATCCCTGTGAGCCTCCCTGACTGCACCGCTCCCCAGGAGTAGAAAGCCTCACCTTCACCCTCGGAGCGGCTGGTGGCTTCGAACCACTGACCTTGAGGTTTGTCGCGCAACTCCTGACCCCAACAACACCAGGCCTCCTTCGCCCCCATGCAGAACGTCTGAACTCCCTGCAGGAACCCAGGTGGCACCACGGTGAAGCGCTCCGCTGTTAGTCAAAACAGCCGGTGGTCCCACTCCACCGGTCGCTCCAAGGGAGACAGACGGGCTGGGCGATTGGCCCCCGTGAAGGTGAGAGGTCTGAAAACTCCAGAGGCAGCCCGGCTCTGTCACCATGATAGAAGCAGACACAGCGGTCCCAGACACTGCCACCCGCCCCTGCACCTGTTCCAGAGCAGCTGCCAGGAGCGCTGTGGTCAGTGGCAAGGGGCTGAGCCAGCCGGGCCTGGCGGGGCCCCTGGGGTGGGCAGGCAAGAACTCCTCTGGGCAGTTGAAGCTTCCTGCCTCCCACAGCTGACCCACACGTGGGTCTTCATGGGCCTTGGGCAAGTTTCTTCCCGGAGCGTGCGTTCTTAAGTGGTCAGCTGTGACCAGGACCTAGGAAGTCGAATCAGGTTCCTCACTCCACTGTTGCTGGTGGCAGCTGGGAGTCAGAGCAGAAGGAGGGGGCCAACTCACCTCTCCTCGGCAGCTGGGCCCCCAGGACATCTGACCTTGACTGGCTGAAGTCTCCGCTTGGTCCCTGATCAGTGGGAGAAGACTGACCCGGGACTCCATGTAGGGTTCTCGGGACTCCATGTAGGGTTCTTAAAGTCCTGAGTTCCACCAAAGGGGAACCTTGATCCAATTCTTTGCCCTCACTGGGACTCAATCCCCCCTCTGCAAAGCCAGGACAATGCACCAACCCCTCTGAGGGGAAAAGATGAGGCCTCCGACTTCGGCGAAGATGACCGCCTTGGAAGCCCAGGGGGCAGTGCTGCTCTGTCCACAGGCTCCCAATATGCTAAAACTTTCTGACTAGCCATGGGCTTAATGGCTTTCCACCCAGAAGCTGAACCAGAGGGTCCCAGAAGACATGACCTTCCATGGTGGCACCTGATCCTGTAACTATTTAACCCCAAACCCTTACCTTCAATAGCATTCCTTTATCAAGACGGAACTAAACCTGTCGGATAAAGCAAAGTACGATCACAGGTTAAATAAATTCGCAGCAGTCTTAGGCGGGCAATTCTCTCACTTCTGTTGCATGCCTTCTCCATCCATCCCTCTGGCACGATAAGACCCAGAGCCGACAAAACAAAGTGCCAACAAATCCCAAAGGCCCGTGCGTAGAGCCAGGGTTAGTGGTTCGAGACCACCAGCTGCCCCGTGGTAGGAAGACGAGGCTTTCTGCTCCTGTAAAGAGGGACAGAAACCCACAGGGGCAGTTCCACCCGGCCCTAGAGCGTCACCAGGAGTTGGAAGGGACTCAATGGCAGCGAGGTAAGCTCAGGTACGATTGGTCAGTGAGTATATGAGTGTGTGTGTGTGTGTGTGTGTGTGTGTGTAGTGTAGGTATATGTACTTCTCTGTTCTGTGCCATCTTCAGTCTTTTTCTGGCTCCTGTCTGTTTTGCAGCTCATGTATAGTGCCCTACTTTAGGGGTTCCTCATCCAGTGATGGACCAGACAGTGCCTTGTGATGACCCCTATGTTTTTGATTGACTCGTTTTCCAGAAGCAGATCACCTGGCCTCTCTCTCGTCCTGGTCTTCCTGCGCCTGGACGCCCCACTGGCCCAGCCCACACACCGTGAGGGGCTCTGCGGGAGTCTGACGTGCTGGCACCGTCATCCGACACATGCACCCTCAGACGGGAAGGCGGCCGACGGCATCACGGTTACACGTTGGGCTGTGGTGGGCAAAGTCAGCGGTTCAAAACCACCTGCCGCTCCGAGGGATGAAGATGGGTTTTCTACTCCAGTCACAGTCTCAGAACCCCCCGGGGGCAGTTCTGCCTTGTCCTGCAGGGTCGCCAAGAGTCAGCATGACTCCAGGGCAGTCGAGAGCTGGTGGGTACAGCAGGGGTGTGGTTTAGCCCTCGGCACCTGACTGCTTGAATAGCACCCCGCCCGTGCACCTTGGGACTAGACAGGCCGTCACTCCACTCCGTCCCATGAGGAAAAACGGCACAGAGAGCGTCAGAAACCTACCCAAATCAGAAACCTACCCAAGGCCAGGATCGATGGTTCCATCGTCACTGAGCTGGCCCCATCCCCACCCTGGGCCAGGAAAAGCTCCCTCCCACCCCTGAGGATTCGCTGCTGGATCCCCAGGCCCTGCGATGTCAGACTGGGCCAGTGCATACCGCAGGTCACCCTCCCTAACCCGAGGCCAAGTGCCCTGCCCATGACGCCAGGCTAAGACCCATGTCACAGGCTTTTCCCAGGAGCTTTCAAGGCTACAATAAGCTTCGGCACAGCTGCCCGCCCACCTACCTGCACCCAGATTGCTGGCGTCTTTTCCCCAGGGCTCTGGTGGGAGGAGAGCTGGCCTCAGGGCTGGCTCGTTGCCTGGCTGGCTCGTTTTCCTGGATCTTACAAGGCTCCTTTGAAAAGCACATAGATACATTACCCAGGTGCCAATGGAATCCGGCTCTGCATGGGCCTGGGAGACCAGCAGGGGCCCTTGGGGAAGAGCTGGGCACTGCAGAGGGGACGAAGAGCCGGTGGTGACCTGGGGGAGGACAAGAGTCACCACCAAGGCCCAGAGGGGCCAACTTCAGCACAAGGCCACTTGGCGGCCGTCCCCCGTCCGGCCACACCTGAACACCCCAGTCCCCACCACCTCCAAAGGAAGTGCCAACTCACAGCCACCCAATGGGATGGGGTGGGACTGTCCCTTCAGGTATTTTGTTTTGTTTTCAATGATTTTATGCGGGTCTCTTACAGCTCTCATAACATCCCACACATCATTCGTATCAAATCTATTTGTACACATGCTGCCATCTTCATTTCCAAATATTTTTCTTTACTTGAGCCTTGAGATAAGCTCCTCTTTCCCCCTCCTTTTTTTTTTTTTTTTGGGGGGGGGGGCATCACTGCTCTCCGGCGGTGGGAGCAGGAGGCCCAGCCCCACTGCTGGAATTGAACCTCCGTCCCAGTGGGCCGCAGTCCCGCGCACAACCACGACGCCACCGGGGCTCAGCCCCCTCCTTTTTTATATATAAATCATTTTATTGGGGGCTCATACAACTCCCATCATGATCCATACATACATCAATTGTATGCAGACCACCTTTACACACTTGTTGCCATCATCACTCTCAAAACACCCGCCCTCCACTTAGGCCCCCAGTACCAGCTCCCCATATTTCCCCTCCTTCCCCAATCCCCCTTCCCCATGAACCCTTAATAATTTACAAATTGTTACTACTCTTTCATATTGTACACTGTCCAATGTGTCCTTTCACTCACCTCCCTGTTGTTCGTGCCCCAGAAAGGAGGTCATATGTAGATCCCTGAAATTGGTTCCCCCTTTCTATTCCACCAGCCTTCCACCCTCCCGGTATCACTACTCCCACCACTGGTCCTGAGGGAACATCTATCCTAAATTCCTCATGTTTCCGACTCCAGTGTACACCCCCTGGTCTAGCTGGATTTGTCATGCAGAACAGGGATCATGATGGTGGGTGGGAGGAAGCATTTGAGAACCAGATGAAAGTTGCATATTTCATTGTTTCTACCCTGTACCTTGACTGGCTCATCTCCTCCCTGCAACCCCCTCTGTAAGAGGATGTCACGTCTCCTACGGATGGGTGTCCCTTCTGGTTTCAGAGGCTGTCCCTCTTTAAGGGAGGAGAGGGCCCTGGCTTTCTCACGAGGCATGAGTGGTGGTTCCCACCTGCTGATGCACCGTATGCCCACGGTACAGCCTTGGTTCTTCAGGGGGCATCTAAGTCCCCAGGACCACATCACAGAGGGGACTCAGAGCCTCAAGTCCCCAGGAGAGAGCTGGTCACCAGGGGGCTGGGACGGCTGTGCTTGCTCCACCAGCAGATGATCCCAGGTGGCCCCAAGCCCCAGAGGCATGGCAGGCGTCACAGCTGCCCCCAGTCACACGGAGTCCCCTGGTTTGTTGTTCAGGAGCGGGAGGGGGGAGGACGGAGGGAGGGGAGGGAACTGAAGGGTCAGGAAATGTCCCTGGCTCATATTGGAACACTCAAAGAGTCCTGGGGTGGCCACCCCACCCAAGTCATTGTCTCTGGCCCTCTAGTCGCTGGAGGTGGCCAAAGGGTGGGAGGCATCAGTCCACCATCAGGCCTAGGGACTGGGACTCGGCTCCCAGTGTGGGGGCCTAAGCCCTGCCACTCTTTCCGGTGGTTCCGACAGGTCTGGCCTCCTCCACCCAGATCCCCAAAGCCAAGAGCCGAGAGTCCCTGGTCAGGTCCTTGCAGAACTCCAAGGCCTTTTCTTGGCAGATCCCTCCGCCCCAGGCTTGACAAAGTATTTCCTGGAGTGGGAGTGGGGTGGTAGATGGTCATCACCAAAGGCTGAGCGGAAACCATGCTAGGGGCTCAGACAAGGAGCATTGTTTGTGCGCATGAGGACAGGAAGCTGTGGGGGCCGCCAAGCGGGTTCTGGGGACTCCTGCCTCCTGCCATCCTTCCAGCTGGACTGGCCGCCCCTGACCCTGGCCACTTCGAGAGGGCAAGGCTGGCAAGAGGAAGTGAGCCGAACTTGAGGAAGGCAGAGAAGAACTCTGCTCGTGGACCTACTGGACTCCGGGCACGGCCCAGGGACACTGGGAATTCCCTGGCCTGGACTTCCAGAGCCTAGGAGCCTGTGATTGGTGGAAAGAGAAAGGCTGGGGGAAACAAGCATTTCATGAACTCCCTGTGGCGGGAGCAAGCCACCCTCACCCGCACCTCACTTCCCTGAGTGACCTCATTCATCTCCTGCAGGAGGGGGGTGAGTGGGGGAGTGGACTTGTCCAGAAACAGCGATCGATCCAGACTGAAGGCCAACCTGACGCGTGGAGTCCAAGGGGTGTGGGCTGGCCACGATTCAGAGGTCTCTGCCAGGACTGCTGGGGCTGACTGGCAATGTGGGCCTTGCGACAACACGGAGGGGTGGCAGAGCGGGCGGAATGACCTGTCACTCAGGAGCTAGAGGACCTTTGGTCCCCACCGGCCGCCGAGCATTCTGCCTCACAGATCCGCAGGGACGAGCTCCAGCAGTCGTAAGGTAAATCAATAACTTCAAGTTCACTGCCATTGAGTGGACGACCCTACGGGACAAGGGAGTTTCTAGGACCAGGACTCTTTTCTTCTTCTTCTTCTTCTTCTTCTTCTGTATGGCCACGAAATGAGGTTGTGTAGTCCAGAAAAACAGCAGAAAGATGCTGGGAGTGGCAGAGCGTGTAAGACAGGAAGATCAATGCTGTTAACGTCTACAGTCCTGCAATAACAGTCAGAGCAGATGGTGAGCGGCATAGAAACAAAGTCCTCCCAGCCATCGATTGATCGAGTCAGGTCTGACTCACAACCACACTCCAGGACAGGGCAGAACCGGCCCTGTGGGTTTCCAAAAGCGCACATCTGTTTTGTTTCCCCCCACCGTTCAATCATACCAGGTCTATAGCTCTTTATAGTAAGCCTCTTCTTTCTCCCATAGAGAGGCCGGTGTGTTTGAACAGCTGAGGTTCTTCAATAGGAAAGCGATGGGCCTGGCCCAGGAACCCCAGAGGGGTGGATGAATCACCTCTCCTTAAGGAAGGAGCCGCACTGAACGGGTCGAAGGGGTGAGACGCAGTCGCTGGGCAGTGCCCATGGTGAAGTGAGAGGGAGATTGGAGGCACCCACTGGTGCCTCGGAAGAAAGATCTGGCAATCGACCTCCCCACAGCCACTGGACATCCTGAAGTGCCCAGGTCTACTAAGACACACGTGGGGTCCCCCTGGGGGGGTTCTTTTGGTGTGAGGCATCCCAGAGAGGATCAGATGAAGTAGGCAGAGCTTCAGAATGGGGGTGGGGTGGTGGGTGGCGCTGTTCTTCTCCGCCGATCTTGAGCCGATGCCAACAGCTGGCAGTAGAATCTGAGTGGCCCTAGCTTGGGTGGACCCTCTCCCCCCATTCCCCACCCGGACTGTGCATTCTGCATCCGGGGAAGCCACCAGCAACTGCTCACCGGAGCCACTCAAACCCAAGCAGGTTCCATACAGACCCAGCCCTCTACCATGGAGACGGTGCTCCCGGGGCCCGACAACCACCTCCCCCATGTGGCCAGTGACTCTTGCCGCTGTAGTCTGAGCAACTGTCCCAGCCCCTCCCTCCTGCCACTGCCCCAGGGTACTTGGCTGTTCCTTAGCTGTGATTTCCTGCCCCCCCCCTTCCTTTCTTAGATGGACCCCTGGGGCACGCAACACAGAGGTGTGCGTTCCATATTGTGATTTGGGGTGGGGGCATCACTGCCCTCTGGTGGGAGTGGGAGGCCCAGTCTTGCTCCTGGAGAGCTGCTGCTGGATTTGAACTGCCAAGCCAGTGGGCCGCAGTCCCGCACTCAACCACTATGCCACCGGGGCTCAGCCCTCCATACCGTGATTTTTACGGCCTCCCTTCCCAAGACCCAGTTTCTGATGAGTGCCCTTCAGAAGATGCTAAGCAAGATCAGGGGGTTCAAGAGTCAAGAGCCGCATCCATCTATCTGTTTGGACGTTTCATCTCAAGGTAGTGGTTCTCCACCTGTGGGTCGCGACCCCTGCAGGGTCAAATGACCCCATCACAGGGGTCACCCGATGCATCAGAGTAGCAAAATGACAGTGGTGAAGGAGCAACAAAAATAATTTCATGGGGGGGAGGGGGGTGTCACCACCACAGGAGGAACTGTCTTAAAGGTCGCAGCCTGAGCCACTGCTCTAAGGTTTGCAACAGCCAGCTGTCACCCTGGCTGTGCGCCCCCCTCTCATGAGCCCAGGCCCTTGTGGTTGGGTCCGCTCGGTCGTCACGTCCCTGGGTGCCAGGTCAGTGGAGCAGGCCCAGCACACCAGGGTCCCAAGGACTTCTCCAAAGGAGAACACCCAGGTTTGCTTTCTGAATCACCACGGGGTGGATTCAAACCCCCCGACGCATGCTCAAACCTCCAGCCACGCACGCTCACTGTTCGCACCGCGCTAGGTCTCCAGGGGGTTCCTTAAGCACATGTTAATAATTTAAAAAAACTTGATAAATTATAAATTATTTTCATATCTTACACCAACCGCTGTCTCCCTTCCCCGGTGGTTTTCTCCCAACCCTTGCCCCTCCCATCTTGGTATCGCTACTCCCATTACTGTTCCCGAGGGCCTTATCTGACCTGGAGTCGCGGTGTCCCCGAGCTCTTATCTGTCCCTGTGGCCTGCTCCAGCCTAGCCTGCAATCAAAGGTGGGATTGGGGTCATGATGAGGAAGCCTCAGGGAACCAGAAGAACACTGTATTTCATCAGAGCTCTACTGCACCCTGGTTAACTGATCCCTTCCTTGGGACTCTTCTGTCACGGGATGTCCCCTTGGGGGAGGGGGGTTAAAAGAGAAGCTGACCCCAAGGCTTCAGATAGAAAGTCAATGTCTAGGAAATGATGATGCAACATACGTACAAATATGCTTGAGACAATCAATGAGCAGATGGATGTTACAAGAGCTGTACGCACCCCCAATAAAATGATTTTAGAATAAATCTCATGGCCATTGAGTTGTCTGGAATTCACAGTGATTCTTAGGACAGAAAGCAACATCCCCTTACAGAAGGGTTTCGGGGAGGAGATGAGCCAGTCAGAGGACAGTGTAGCAATGATGAAACATGCAACTTTCCTAGTTCTTCAGTGCCTCCTCCCTCCCACTATCAGGATCTGAAGTCTACCTTACACATCCGGCTAGACCAGAGGATGTACACTAGCACAGATAGGAACCGGAAACATGGGGAATCCGGGACAGCTGGTCCCTTCAGGACCAGTGGTGAGTGACCATACCAGGAGGGTGGAAGGAAGGTGGAACAGAAAGGAGGAACCGATTACAAAGATCTGCCTATAACCTTCTTCCTGGGGTACAGACAACAGGGAAGTGGGTGAAGGGACACATCGGACACTATACAATATGACAAAATAATAATAATTTATAAATTATCAAGAGTTCATGAGGGGGCTGAGCCCCAGTGGTGCAGTGGTTGTGGGCGGGACTGCAGCCCACTGGAATGGAGGTTCAATTCCAGTAGCAGCTCCATAGGAGCAAAAGGCCAGGCCTCCTACGCCCACCACCAGAGGGCAGTGATGCCCAAAAAAACCCAAAAAAAAGTTCATGAGGGAGGGGGAGCAGGGAGAGAGTGGGAAAAAGGAGGAACTAATAACAAGGGCTTGAGTAGAAAGAAAATATTTTTAGAATGATGGCAACAAATGTATAAATGTGCTTGGCATGGATGGATGCATTGTGATAAGAGTTGTATGAACTCCCAATAAAATTATTTTTTTAAAAAGAAGAACTGCCCCAGAGGGGTCTGAAAGCCCTGGTAGTGCAGTAGGTTACACCTAGGGCTGTGAACTATCAGGTCAGCAGTTCAAACCCACCAGCCATCCCATGAGAGAAAGAGGGGGATTTCTGCACCCAGAGAGAGGGACAGCTCGGAAACCCACATGCAGCCGTGCTCTGTCCACGGCCCTGTACTGCCGCCGGGAGTCAGTCAGCTCAAGGTCAGACTGACGCATCCTCCTCCCATGGAGAGGGCTTCAAACCAGCGATCTTTCTGTGAAAGCAGCTGCAAGGGAGAGACCAGTCAGAGGGAGGGACCCAGAGAGACCTCTCCTACCAGGGAGGGACCCAGAGAGACCTCTCCTACCAGGGAGGGACCCAGAGAGACCTCTCCTACCAGGCAGGGACCCAGAGAGACCTCTCCTACCAGGGAGGGATACTGTGGGGCTCTGCGAACTGGCTACCAGGGAGTCGACTCCTCTCAAAGCACAGAAGAGACCTGGCCTGTGGTGTTTCTAGGATGAGAGGTTTGGGGGCCAAACAGCCTGATCTTTCTACGTCTGGGCAGCTGGTGGTTTCAGACGGCTGATCTCGCTATGGGCGGGCGGTTGCGTGTGAAACCCAGCCTAACATGATTCGATCTCACGCCTCTTCCTGAGGGGGTTGCGGGGTTGAATTGTATGACACATGATGCGGGGGCCAAGAAAACCTTTTCTGTATAGGAGGGGGGCATCACTGCCCCCTGGTGGGAGTAGGAGGCCCAGCCTTGCTCCTGGAGAGCTGCTGCTGGATTTGACCGCCAACCCAGTGGGCCGCAGCCCTGCACACAACCGCTACGCCACCGGAACTCAGCCCAAGAAGACCGCTTTTCAAAACAAAAACACGAATTCCATCGTGCCTTGTCTATTCACTGAAATTCTTCAATCAAGAATCCGTCCGTCAACTACAGGTGCTTGCCTGAAACATATCTCCTACCCCCCCAAATAAGATAGCTATTGATGGTGAGTCCTCATTGCTGATCAATCATTAAAGTAATAAGCTAGTGTCCTGGTATTCGCTAGTGGTGACCGTTCGGCTTCGTGGAATTGTCTTTCCTTTACTTTTGATGATGAATTCAGTGGGGTCTTGCATTTCAAACCATCTTTTCTGTGCTCAGCAATGTAAAAGACATCTCAAACCTCCCAACAGCTTGCTCTACCTCTCCCCGCCCCCCCCCCCTGCTGCTTTTTTCTTTTTCTTCGCTTCTCCCTTGTATGATAATGTCCTCCTTTTCCCCCAAGATGACAGCTGTCCACCCTTTAGCCTGTTGCTACCTCTTTCCACGGCTCTCTGGCTGCCCCTGGTAGCCATCACAGTCGGTTTCCTTTTGGCAGGAACTCGGGTCTTCCCATCTCTTCGTCTTCTTCAACCAGCTTCACGTGATCTCCCTTCCAACTGCTGTCAGCCCTCCATGTTGATTCTGCAGCCTGGGGACAAGGGGCCCTTGACGGCTCCCAACATTCTGGGCTCCTGAGACTTCTGAGGCCTGTCTTGGGCATTTGCAGACGAGTCGTGGAATCAGGTGTGTGTGTGTGTGTGTGTGTGTGTGTGTGTGTGTGTGTGTGTGTAAAATCCTGGACCATTTTTGGTGGGAGATGATATTTAGAGGCAATAAGCTAGGCCTCCAGATATTGGATATCAATAGCTTGCCATGGCTTCTAGACTTTTCAATGGGCAGAGCCAGGAAAGACACACTTTTTGTTTTTGTTTTTAAATCATTTTACGGGGAACTTTCTTCCAGTTCTTTTAACAATCCACGTGGGCTGAGCCCCAATGGCGTAGTGGTTGTGCGCAGGACTGCGGCCCACTGGGATGCAGGTTCGATTCCAGCTCCACGGAGCAAAGGCTGGGCCACCACCTGAGGGCAGTGATGCAAAAAAAAAAAAATCCACGCATCCACTGTATCCAGCATATTTGCGCATAGGTTGCCATCATTTCCAAAGCACTTCCTACTCGAGCCCTTGGTATCAGTTCCTCTTTCCTCCCCTCCCTCCCTCCCTCCCTCACCTTCCCAGTCTCGTGAATCCTTGATCCATTGAAACACATGTGCTGTTAAAAAGAATAAAAAGCAAAGTTTGTTAGGGCAAATTTATGCTCTCAACTCAAAGGTAAGTGTGCAGAGCTTTTTAAGGTGAAATTATGTGTGTATGTGTGTGAGTTTTCAAAAAGAAAGAGTTGAAGCACAGACCGAAAATGAATGCGCGGTTAGGAGTCGGGTTGCCATGCACAAGGTCAGCGGGTCGAAACCACCCGCTGCTTCTCGGGAGAACGATGAGAGCGTTGAGGCGTTCTTCTCCCGTAAATAGTTACAGTCTGGGAAACTCACAGGGGTCGTGCTGCCCTGTGCTACGGGGTCAGGGCAATGAGTCACCACCCCGATGACAGTGGGTTTGGTGTTGAATACCAGTGGGCTTTTGGCAGAGAGACCTCAAAGTAGAAGGCTTGGGTTACAGGACATATTCAACACAGACTCACTGCCGTTCCGACTGATGGAGACCCCAGTTGACTGAGCCCAAATGCTCCTGTTTGGGGGTGGGGGTGGTTCTGAGACTGGAAATCATTACAGGAGTAGAAAACTCCCTCGTTGGCATGTGCAATTTATAATCCAGAGGAGCTAAAGCACCCACCCACCTGGAATTGTATCAATCTCCACGGGAGGAGTAAGAGACAGGAGCCCCACCCTAAGCCACTACCCAAAGCTCGAATCCCAGGGCAGCCTCCTGCTTGCTTAATTCTCAGGAAGGCTTGGATTGGATCTGATTTAAGAAGTGCCTAGACCCCCCTTGGGGGAAATTCCTGTTTGTTTGGCTGGAATAATCCTCATTAATGAGGCTGTCATCCTCATTAATGAGGAATGTTCATCTCCGGGCGCGGGCGGAGCAGAAGCCCTGGATGGTTGGTTTGGGGGTTGGGTTTTGACCTTTGAGGGAGGGAGAAGCCACTTAAAAACCGATCTTCTCTTCAGCTGTTCAAGTTGGCTACCAACTTATTTTATAAGCAAATGCTTAGTCTGAGGATTTTTTTTTTTTAAGACCCTGGTGTCCCTCCTTTACCCACGGAAAGCACATGGATCTGGTGAGGACACAGTCTATTAATCAACCAACATGCCCTGAACACTCCAGCCCCCATGTAAGCACCCAAGCAGCCTCTAGATTGATTCCCACCCATGGTTACCTTCAGGTTAGCCCGAATTAGTTGCTAACTTCTATCCTGAGTCTTTTACGGGAGGCCAGACTTCCAACTTCTCTAGAAAACATGGCCGCTCTGGTCTCTGGGCCGGCTTTTCATGGGCCGCTGGTTGGAGCTGGGTAGAGGCTGCCCCTGGTGGCGGCACTCGCATCCCATGCTGCCCATACAGCCCGGCCCAGTCTTGGCCCTTGTCCCCTCCTGGCTCTCAAGCTTGTGAGTCCTGTCCTGGACTGAGCTGGAGGCCGTGGTGAGGCAGCATCAGGGCAGGATTCCCCACATCCACGTGAGAGACCTGGGTTCCCTTTCCGGCCCGTGCATCTCATGGGCCGTCTCAGCCCCACGGTCCACGGAGGTTTGTGTGTCATGACGCTGCCCAGGCTTCTGTGGAACATGCAGACTCGGGCACACCAAGAAGCAAGGCCTGGAGATCTGCCTGCAAAAGTCCACCAAGGAGGATCCGACGGGCCCTCCACGGCCTCATCCACAGCCAAGAGCCGGCATTTTATTCGACACACTGGCTGCTCCTCACAAACTCCAGGATCTGAAACAAGACCCAGTATCCTGCTGTCCGATCCAGCCCAGCAAGCAGCGAGACTCCAGCACGAGCAGAAGCACCCCTTAGCATCCCCAAGGCTACCTCTTTCTCCCACAGAGCAGCCGGTGGGCTCCGACCACCAGCCTTTTGGTTCCCAGCCAAAAGCTGCCGAGGCCCGCTAACCACGGGGAACCGCCGGGGCACCCTGTGAAGTCAAAGGCCCGTGTCTTATTTCGCTTCTGCCTGCCCAGTCCCCGGCACACAGAAGGTCCTGCTGAAGGAGAAACACGGTGTGTCGTTTCCAGCGTCAACATGGTGCAGTTAGAATACTGTCGCATCTGGGCCCTGGAAGTGGGTTGGAAACCCTCGTGTCCTGGACATGGGTTACCCCACCCCCTAAATCCACTCGCCTGTCAAGAAGCCACCCCACGACCTCTCCTTCCCTCTGCAACCTGACCTTTCCTCTGCATGAAGATTTTAAGGCAGACAGATCACAGGACATCGGTCAGCCCATCTTGAATGTCAGCCACGGTACCCAACACTTATTTTCCAATCAGCTTTTTAGTTAGGGGGGGGGGCTTGTTTGTATCACCAATCTTAGCTTTTGTGCTTGCTTTTATTTTCTTTTTATTTATATATAATCGTTTTATTGGGAGCTCTTACAGGTATTATTACAACCCCTAATTTTATTAGATCAAGCATAACTGGACATGCTGCCACCCTACTTTTCAAAACATTTTCTTTCTTCTTGGATTCTTTGATATTATACAAATGCGCACACATGGTTTTCACAGGATTCACGAGATGAAACTAAGACCATAATAGCAAGGGGAGGAAATATTAAAGAACTAGAACTATTTGTATGTTTCATCAGTCTTATACTGCTCCCTGGATAACTTTTGTTTTATTTTGAAAGATCATTTTATTGGGGCTCTTCCATTTTGGATAAAATCCATACATCCCTTGTGTCAAGCCAATTTGTACCCAGGTTGCCATCATTTTTTTCTAAGCACTTGCTTCCTCTCTGAGATCCTTGGTAGCCCCACTCTCGATTAGACCGTGTGACTCTTCTTGCTTTTTATTTCCTGAGAAGCCCGAGAGCAGAAATGGCCATTGACAATCCTGGAATACTTGTACTTTTCTGAGCCCTCTGGCATGCGTGATTTTTTTTTTTTTGCTTTTGTTTTGGGTTTTTTTTTTATGGCTAACATTTCTTATCGAGTCTCACTGGAAGCCCTCGAGGGAAAGGCTGGAACAGTAAGAGTCTCTATAAGAATAGCCTCGGAGCATGAGCTCCACCAGACTTCTCTTTCTGAGCCCTCCCACCTGGAAGGAAACATGAAGTGGTTTTTGATCTCCGGACTGCTGGCCCTGTCGGCCGAGGCCCTGGTCACGTAAGACACTGGCTCTCTCCCTGGCCTCTTTCTCACCTGCCTCTTCTCTCACCTGTCCAGGAACTGAGAAGGAACCTTGATTTTCTCTTTCCTCCCTTCCTTCTTCATTTTCTTTCCTTTATTTGCTTGAAGCCAGGTGCAATTTTACTCTTTTTCTTTGTACAATCACACAGGCCAGTCTGCAGAATAGATGGGTTTTCAAGAAGATTTTTTTTTCCCATCTGAAGTTTTTTTAGGGCAGTGACCCTTCTCTCTCTCTCTCTCTTTCTCCCTCATTTTAAATGTATTCATTTTTTTTTCTTCACATCATTGCCCTGGTGGGAGTAGGAAGCCCAGCCTTGCTCCTGGAGAGCTGCTGCTGGATTTGAACCGTCCACCCTGTGGGCCGCAGTCCCGCACACAACCCCTGCGCCACCGGGCCTCAGCTTAAATGTATTCGTTTTATGGTGATGCTGATTCCCTTTGACTGAAAGACGGGACTCTCTCCTCCCGTTCACAGCCAGACTCCATGGCAGTGAGGCTTGTGTGCTTTTTGATTTGTGGGATACGGCATACACATAGAAAGACTAGGCTGTGGTGGCACAGCCGGGCG
>PVJH01019144.1:0-43506 GCA_004026705.1 Nesogale talazaci | reverse complement strand
TGTTAAGATAATGGCTGCATTTATTGAGTGTGTACATATTTATTTGTTCCCTGACACAATCCTATTCAGTAAAATTACCAGTTGCTGTTGCATGAGATCTGATTCATTGTGACCCCACTTTGTATTGATTATGAATAGAACTGGGTATAGGTGCTGTTAACCATCCACCGATTTTTTTAAAAATGAAGGAAGAAATAGATAGAGGAGAGAAGTAAATTACCATGAGTTACTCACATGGTAAGTGGCAAATCCAGGATGTAAATCAGGGACTCAGGCTCTAGAAACTCTATTCCTGACCAGTACCAGGTGAGGAAGTGGAATTTATCCACCTTTGTCAGGAATTCAGGTGGATTGGTTAATGACTTATCCTGTGATTCCCTTACAGACACCTCCAGAGTTTCCATTCCCAGCTCCTCCACTTACCGTGAAGTCTAACCCCATCACATAGCCTCTCTACCCGTAAGACTCAGAGAGGCTCTGCTTCCCTGATTGAACTCTGTGCTTTTCAGATAACACAATCGTGCATAGACATCATCGCGTGTATGTAAAGCTTTCCTGGGATTCAAAGTATTGTGTGTGTTTTTCTCTTTCTTTATGAATTTGTCTAAACTAATCTTAAGCCTCTCAAGAGTGAAGAGAGTAAAAGAAGAGAGAAAATGCTCTTCCTGTAGTGCTCTCAAAAGTCTCAAGTGGGAGATAGATACCAAATATAAGAGTTACAGTTCATGAATTCTCCAGACGAAAGTAATTCTAAACTTCCAGATGCTTCTCAAGAAGGTGAAGGTTTACAGGTCTGGAGGACAGCTCCTGGAGAGGGAAAATAAATTCTGCCACGTTCCAAAAGAGTTTTATTTGCTCCATATGTTTATACATTTTTCTTTCCTTATGTTTGTGATTCATTTCTGGCTCAATCTCCGTCTGTGAGTGGTGCTGGGGAGATGGATGGCTCCTAGGGCTGCAGGAATGGTGGGAACCATGGCTGCATTGACATGGGCCACTCCTCGGCACTGGAAGAAAGACTCAGGCAGACACGGGGGTCAGGGGCTGGAGGTTGGACATAGTCCCAGGAGCCCTGACTTTTAGTGAAAATAATTTCATTTTAGCGGAGGCCAGGAAATCTTAAAGAGAAGATTGCCAAAAATAATTTTTTCAAAAAGAAGATTGTTAAGAAACTTTTAAAACTGGTTTTGGTTAGCCCCGGGTTTGAGTGTCCACTTTAATGGACAATGAAAAGGGTTTTAGCTCATGATCCAGACCAGGGAGTGACGCCTTCTTTGGCTTCCTGTTCTGCCTTCATGTCCCTTAGCTGAAGCACTGAGGCTCTCCTCCAACAGTTCACATACCATCCTGGTTGCTCTCCAGGTGACTCTGTCTCCTGATGACCCATGTATGACTGAATAGCATTGTGTGTTTTTTTAATTAAAAAATCATTTCATTAGGGGCTCGTACATCATTTTTCCAATACATAAATAAACATACTATGACAAGAACCCTCGCACGTCCGCTGCCGTCATCATTCTCCAAACGGCCGCCCTTTCCCCCAGTCCCTGGTGTCGGTTCCTCCAACCCGTCCCCTGTTCCCCTGCTCTCACTCCCATCCACCCTCCATACTTTATAAATAATTATTATTCTGTCATATGTTACCCTGCCCGACACCTCCCTCAGCCCACTCCCCCATGCCCATCCTCCAGATAGGTCATATGTAGATCCTTGCAGCTGGTTCCGTCTCTATCCCATCTTCTCTCCACCCATCCAGTAGTTCCATTCTAACCACCGGCCCAAGGGGGCTAATTCATCCTGATTTTCCCATACCTCCAGCCCCCCTATCCACTAGTGTACCTTCTCCAGTCCATCCAGATGTGCAAGATATAGTTGGGATCATGATGGTTGGGGGGTAGGGAGACCTCAGGAACTAGAGGAAACTTGTATGCATCATCACTGCCTGGCTGCACTCTGATTAGTCTGTCTCCTTCCGTGGCTCCCCTATAAAGGGGTGGCCAATTACCCACCAATGGGCCTTAGGTCCCCACCCTGCCCCTCCTCTCACTTGTAATGAAGTGATTCCTGTTCTTTGATGCTCGATATCTGCTCCCTCTGGTCCCTCTTGATCACACTTGCTGGTGTGCTTCTTCCCTGTGGACTTTGCTGTCTCCATGTTGAATGGTGACTCAGTTATCTTCAAGTCTTTGAGACTCTTGACATTCAATCATTTGGTAGCTGGGCACCATCTTTTCTTCTGCTCTGTTTGCCTCTGCATCCATTTATCTTCAGCGATATCGGGAGTTAATTGGTTCATTGATTTTGATTTTTGTTCTTTGATACCTGATGCCTGATTGCTTCAGCACCTCATGATCGCACAGGCAAGTGATCTTCTTTTATGGTGGGTTTTGTTGCTCCTGAGCTAGATGATAGAAGGCAAAGGGCAATTGCAGAGGTCTAAATAGTTATGTCCATACATAAATACAACTATCTGTTATAAGGTGGGAATAAATTTAAGAACATATCTATAGGCCAAATATTAGGGCAGCAGGTGGACCTTGGGCCCTCACCCTGGTGCTCCCTCAATGCAAGAACACTTTGTTCTATGAATCTGGTATTCCTCAAGGCTCACTGGCCCAACATAATCACTGAAGTAAAATGGGTGCATAAGCAAATGTGGTGAAGAAAGACGATGATGCTCAGCCATCAAAGGATATATCGTCTGGAGTCTTAAAAGCCTAAAGACAAACAATAGACCATCCACTTGAGAAGAGCACACACCCACACAGAAGAAGCACAACAGCCAGTGTGGCCACACATTGGTGAAAGGTCTAGGCAATAGACATCAAATGGCGGGGTGGAGGGGGGTGGTGGGGAACACATATCAATGTGTGCACACACCCCCAAGGTGCCCACTGAGGACATGTGGGAGCATGAGCAAGAGTGGTGAAGAAAGCTGATGGTACCCAGCTATCAAAAGATATAGCATTGTGTTTTATCAGGTTTATAGAGGCTGGCTTTACAGAAGATCACAAGGTCTTTCTTCCAAGGGGGTAGGCTAGAGCTGCTGACCTTTTGCTTACAGTTGAACTCATTAAGCGTTTGTACCACCCAAGCACTCCTCTATGTAATTAAATTTCCCGAATTCTGCTCCAAGCTCCAATTCTCACAATATTTCACAAGTAGTAGAAAGGAGAGGCAGCAATTGTAAGCCACAACCCACATTGTTTTAGGACATAGAGCCCACAGTGCAAGGTGCTGTGAGTCAGAGGGCTGACTCTGGCATCCCACCGTCCCAGGCATTCTTTGTTCATGGAATCCACAGTGTGTAGCAGATGGGACACGAAGGAGCAATATTTGAATTTCAACTCCCCATTCACTAGCTTTGTGACATTGAGTAAGTTATTTAACGTCCTTGATTTCAGATTCCTGGTGGAGTTTGCATGTCTGCCTTATAGAGTTAGGGGAGGGTTGCGTGAGGAATAATCTACATAGAACACGTAGCATAGTGCTAGACACAAATCCCTAGTAAAGTACCTGTCATGTAATGATGAAATTTCCAGGAATTAGTGATTAAATCCAGAAATAATACTGAAGATGTTTGATTTCTCTTCTGCTTTCCTTTTTTCCAGTAACCTTGGGTATATTCCAGATACCATTTCTGACCATCGCAGTAAAATGAATTCTGCAATGAAGTGATTCATGCAAGTTTTCTGGTTTTCCAGTGTCTATAACAGTTAGGTCCACCACTGGAGACACGGTGTGGGAGCTGCGCCCGCTCTGACCCCACCACACTGAGGCAGAACACTAAGGGCATGACAGCGAAGAGACCAGAGCAAGGAAGTCCTGAGGGAACACCAAAAATAGACCTTGGGGCCAGAGCACGGCACCCCATCAGATTCGACCAGAAAAAACTCCCACAGGTCAACAGACCTTGAGCTGTTTATAGCATTTTCTTTTTTCTGTCACTGTTGTTTCTTGTTTTTATTTTATTTTCTTGTTACTTTGTTTTGCTCGGTCTTGTTTCTGTGCGTATTATTATCGCTGCATGTCTACCTAGATAAGATAGGCTGGATAAACAACCTAGTGGAGAAAACACCAGAATGATGTCTCTGGGGGAACACGGGAAAAGGGAGGTGAGGGAAAGGAAGTGGGTTTAACAAACCCAGGCACAAGGGAACAACAAGTGATCCAAAATTGGTGTCGAGGAGGGTATAGAAAGCCTGGTGGGGCTTGATCAAAGAAAAGGTATCCGAGGGGAATTATTGAAACCCAAATGAAGGCTGAGCAGGATAGTGGGACAAGAGGAAAGTAAATGGAAATAGAGGAAAGAACTAGGAGGCAAAAGGCATTTATAGATATATACAGGCAAGTATATATGTAAATATATATGAGGATGGGGAAATAGAGATGTGTTCATATATTTATAGGCTTAGTATCAAGGTAGCAGATGGACATTGAGCCTCCACTCAAGTACTCCCTCAATGAAAGAATACTTTGTTCTATTGAGCTGGCATTCCATAATACTCACTTTCCTGACACGATCACTGAAGACAAAATGTGTGATAAGCAAAAGTGGTGAAGAAAGCTCATGGTGCCCAGCTACCAAAAGAATTGGCATCTAGGGTCTTAAAGACTTGAAGATAAACAAGCTGCCATTTAAATGAGAAGCAACAAAGCACATATGAAAGAAACACACCTGCCTGACTGATCATGAGATGTCAATGGACCAGGTATCAGGCATCAAAGAACAGAAAATCATATCATTGTGAATGAGAGGGACTGTGGAGTGGGGACCCAAAGTCCTTCCATAGGCAACTGGACATTTCCTTACAGAAAGGTCACAGGCAGAAGATGAGCCAGTCAGGGTGCAGTGTAGAAACAAGAAAACACACAACTTTCCTCTAGTTCTTTAATACTCTCTCCCCCACACCCCTACAATCATGGCCTCAATTCTGCTTAATAAATCCAGCTTGACCAGAGGATGTACACTGGTACAGATAGCAATGGAAACGCAGGGAATCCAGGACAGATGAACCCTTCAGCATCAGCAGTGAGAGAGGCGATACCAGGAGGGTAGAGAAAAGGTGGGGGCTTAATATTTTGACATATTACTTATAAAGCTTTCTGCTTTGGGGGTTGTGTTTTCTACGCTAATCTGCTATTCTCTGTCTTTTAATAGGCGAGTTCAGTCCATTGATTTCAGAGTTATAGCATCCATCTCTAGACGCTGTAATGTCATCTTGTACCTTTTGTTTTGGGTGTTTTCCTTCCTTCTAATCAGTGAATTGTGTGTGTGTGTGTGTGTGTGTGTGTGTGTGTGTGTGTGTGTGTGGTTCCTGTCTTCTTTTTGCCATTGAACCAATGTTTTCATGGGAGTTGTTTTCAATATATTGACCTCTGGGTGGAGTTCTATGTGGTGGTCTCCTGTGAGTGTTGTTCTTCTGACCACATTGGCTTGGCAGGAATACATTGTAGAGTTGGGTTTCTTTTCATGTATTCTTTGAGTTTTTACTTGTCCAGAAGACCATTACTTCTCCATCTATGCTGATAGATAATTTGTCTGCGTAGGGGATTCTTGGATTTTCAGTGCTTTCTTTCAATTTTTGGAAGAAATTACTGCACTCGCTCCTCTTCCAGGACTAAGCATATTCTTATTTGGGTACCCTCTGTGTAGCTGCCTTATTCTCCTGGAATGTTCTGATGATTTTCTCCTTTTCTTCAAAGTTGGATAGTTTATTATATGTCTTGGAGATTTCTTTGTGATATTCAGTTTAACTGCTGTCTTCTTCACTTCCTTAATGAATGCCTAATTCTGATTCATTGAACTGGGGAAGTTTTCCTCTAGGAATTTCTATATGAATTTGGCCATTCTTTGTTGTGTCTTGTTCCAGTAGTCCAATTATTCTAATTATTTTCCTCTTCATAGCATCAAGCATTGTTCCCAGGTTTTCTTCAGTTTCTCTGATTACCTTGTTTGACTTTCATGTCCACTTGTGGAAGTATGTCTGGTTATCTTCTAGGTTGCTGGTTCGGTTCTCTTCTTATTATTCTAATCTGTTATTTAAGTCTATTAACTTGTTATTTGTTTTAGTTATCTGGTCTCTTAACTTTTGTATTTCCCTTTGGTGCATGGCCTTTATCTCCTCTGTCATTTCGTCCCCCCTTTTAAATTGCTTCCCTTATGTCCTGTATGATTCCAAGCAGCAGTCTGAGGATTGCTTTTCGTGGTAAATCCACTTCTACTTCTTCGATGCACATTGCCTGTTTAGGACTTCCTCTGACATTGCATTTTGTTTCCTGCTTTTTCATTGAGGTTGTTTTGTCACGTTGAGGTCTGTGTGTCATTTTGGAGGAGCTCGACACCATTTTCTTGGGAGTCAAAGAGTCCCTTGGCTCTTTCTTTGAGAGGCTTGTAGGAATGTTTCTGCCTGTCATCAACTGTGTTTCCAGTTTAGGTTACCACTGTGTCCCACTGTTCTTTCCCTCTCAGCCTAGCCTACCAGGGTTCTGTTGTTTGGAGGTGAATTGGATGGCCTTCTCATGGGATGCTGGCTGTATGGTTGTGGGCATTGAGTGTGGGGGCTGTGTTGGCCATTTGGGTGAGGAGTCACAGCGGTTTGGTGGAGGGCACTGAAGGGAGGCCTCAGAGTGTGAATCGAGGCTGGCAGAGGTTGATAGATGATGGTGCTTGTCGGGGGAAGGCTGAAAGTGTAACTGCGGGTCTAGTGGTGGCCTGGTTGGAGCACTGTGGAGTCTGGGGCAACCTGGTGTGGAAGTCATGTACCCAGGGCATCGTGTGGAGGAGCCACGGGGTCACGAAATATACAGGGTGTGTGTGCTGGGGTGGGGTGAGGAGGAGAGGGCACTGGGGTGGTCCTGTGGGGCATTCGTGGGTCTGGATACAGCCTGTGGTTGGTGGGACACAGGTCCACATTGGGTCAACTTGGAATTATGGGGTCCATATGGATTCTAGGAAGAGCCGCATAGCTGGGCAGCCTGGTGGGGAACCCAATCGGGGGAGGGAGGTGGAGGGAAGTGATTTCAAGACTGGGATGCAGTGGGATCTAGGAGCTGGGTGCAACCCCTGTTGGAAGGGCTGTGCACGGGAGGCAAACTGGTTCTTTGTGGAGCCCCTAACGGGCAGGATCAGTTTTGGCCTGGGCTGTGGCCTACAGCTCATGCTAGCATTTCCTTTTTGTTATGTTAAAGCTCTGTTAATGAAGCAGCTTTGTGCTGGCTCACATTCAAAGTCACACAGAGGAACATAGCCTGGGGATAAAAGTATTTTTAAGTTGCTGTTTTTAAGGGGTTGTTTTGGGTACCCTGGTGTCAGGGATGTGCCATTCTATCCTGGGAATGGGGGACCCGATTGATCCATTGGGTTTGAAGCTCACTGGATCTGGATTCTCCTGGCTATCCTTCTTTTCCTCCTGGATCTCTCATGCAAAGCTCTGAAGGCTATGTTCTGAGGATCTGCTTCCTGCCTGTTTTGTTATATTGAAGTCAGTTTTATGGACTGGATTTCTGATGGCTTGCATTCCAAGTTATACAAAGGAACACAGATTTGAATTTAAAGCATTTTATTTTGTTGTGATAATGGTCTTGTCTCAGTTGATATCTCAGTTGTAAGGAGGACCAGATTAGCGGAGTGAGTTTGGAGTCCACTGGATCTGAATTCTCCTGACTGCTCTCCTGTGTCACTCCTGGCTCTCTGCTGCACAACTCTGCAGGCTTTACGCTGAAAACTGTGCTCTGTCATGGGTAAGTATACTAAGGACTCTTCAATTGCAGCAAATTGATATCTAATTATCTATCGCAACCCATGCTGGTAGGCTTGGAACTGGAAAAATGGGGAAAGATGACAGATGTAGCCTGTTCCTGACTGGGGAGGGAGCTACAAAACCTGTGAATGTTGGAGCAGGGGCAAGAGGGCGGTGGGGGACTGGTCACAGAGAGGGAAGCTCTGGTGTGAGCTCTTGTGGTTAGTTCTCAGAGGCTATCTGAAAGCCTAGGGTTTTGACCACTTTAAGGCAGCAGTCTGAGGAAAGTACTGCACACTGCAACTCTCACATCTTGGACGAAGGAAGGGGTGGTGGATGCATCTCCCTGGACCTGGTGAGGGATTAATGGAGCCGGTGGACAGACTCATGAACTTAGAGCATTTTAGTGAGCCCTCGAATCACTTCATGGGTGAACATCACAGGGAGATATCTGAACCATAGACTCTAGTATACTTGAATTCTATTTCTAGCACCTGGCCTTCGAATAGTGACCACCACACCTCTTAATTTTCCCATCAAATAACAGGATCACTGGACCAATGACTCTACCTGGATGCCAAACTTTCTATTTAGAGGTTCTGAAAATATTGTGTAACAGTGTGCAACAAGAAAAGGCCTGCTTTGTGGCAGATGGGGGACTGATTTTGCCACTACGACAATATACCTGTTCATGCAGCCCTCTCAGTGTGCCAATTTGGGGCAAAAACCTCCTTACCTCTCTTGCCCCACACACCCTACTCAACTGACCTTGCTCTGTGCGACAGGAAAGGGCAGTGATTTGACAACATCTAAGAGGAGAAAAAAAAAAATGAAGGCGGTGCTGTCAGTCATCCAAACAAACGAGTTTCAAATTGTTTCTGAGAATGAAATCGCTTATTTGACAAATATAGTAAGTGTAATGGAGAGTATTTTGAAGGTGATAAGGTTGTTTTGTAAAAGAGAAAAAATTAAAATACAAAGCTCTGGGAACAAATTTGGGTATCCCCTCACACTTGAGATTCCTTTTTCGCGTCACAAATGACTTCTACAGCGTTCCTGTATATCTTATTCTTGCTACATGTTGTGCTTGCTTGCCGTGGACACCAGGTGGCGTCTGGCATCAGAGTTGGGGATACAGTTGTCCGGAGAACAGGGCTCTGTGCCAACTGGAGAGGTAAACAGCCTCTGTTGTCACATATCCCACCTCATTCCTTCAGCTAGCTCAGGAGAGAGAGGCTTATATGTTGGTGGCACTATCCTTCAAAAATGTTCTTTTCTTTTGGAAAAGAGCATTTTTATTTTTAAAAGTAAATGGTAATTTTACAAGAAGTCAAACGCTAGACATGGCCCTGTAACATCCAGCTAGTATGTAATACCAAATTGACGGCATCTGAATGCTCATCCAAGGCTTTCCGTGTGCAGAATATTTCCAAAAGGGCCCATCGCTGTGATGACAGGAGGACGAAGCAGCAGTTTTAATAAGTTGTTCAGACAGGGGAAAAGACAGAGACTGGCTGCTCACTTTAATAATTTGTGTCAAGAAGGAAATGAAGCAGGATATATTATCATATTTTATAAAGACTAAGATAGCATCCATGTAAAGTCTCTGTATTATTTTGTAGATAATATTTTATTTTTGTTAATGTTCGTCTTGCGAAACACAGAGGAAACATGTGGCAATGCATTAGCTTTCACACATGCAATTTGGTAGCATGGATTACATTTGTCCAAGGGTGCAACTGTTCTCCTTTCTTTGCAAATTATTCTTCCTCATCAACACAAACTCATGGACTCCAGAGGGTTTTAATTTATATATATTTAATCATATTATTGGGGACTCACACAGTTCTTATCACAATCCATACATTTATCCATGTGTCAAGCACATTTGTACATTTGTTGCCATCATCATTTTCAAAAAGTTTTCTTTCTTCTTGTATAGCTATGGTGTCAGCTCCTATTCTCCTCTTTCCACCCCTCTTCTCTCATGAACCCTCCACAATTTATAATTTTTTTTCATGTCTTACACTAACCAATGTCTCCCTTCACCCACTTTTCTGTTATCTGTCCCCTACAGAGAGGGTTATATGTACATCATTGTGACCAGTTTCCCCCATCTCCCCCTGCCTTATCCTTGCCCTTCTGGTATAGCTACTCTCATTATTCTCCTGGGGGCGCGGTTTATCTGTCCTGGATTCTCTGTTTCCACTTCTGATCTGTACCAGTGCACATGCTCTTGTCCAGCTGGATTTGTAAGGTAGAATTGGAGTCATGATAGTGTGTAGGGGAGTTGGAGCATTAAGAACTAGAGGAAAGCTGTATGTTTTATCAATGCTATACTTCACCCTGACTCCTCTCTTCCTTGTGATCCTTCTGCAAGGGGAAGTCCAATTGCCTGCAGATGGGCTTTGGGTCTCCGCTCACACTAAATGACTGCTGTCACCCTGTGGCCCTGGTGCTGTCACCCTGTAGCCCTAGTTTTGCATTAAGCTGCCATCCGCGGGCTCAGCAGTTTGAAAGAGGGGGCTTTCTACTCCCCCACAGGTTACAGTCTCCGAGGGGCCGTTGTACCCTGTCCAATAGAGTCACGGTGAGTCAGCATCCACGCTTGCCAGGGAGCAAGGGAGAACTGTCGGTCTAACTTCATGTGCATAGTTCTTAAAAGCCATCATGCTCAAGACAAACCATGTTAGCAGTAAAGCGAAAAGTATTGTTCCGTTTTAAGATTTCAGGTAATTCCATTATTCTACTCCCACTGATAAATAAAATAATCCTGCCTATTAAGCTAGAATATATCATTGCTTCTAAGACACAAGGTCATTTTAGAGCAATTAAAAAAGTGGGTAAACGGTATGATTTTGAATTACTATAATCTGGTGAATCTGTGAGTGGTATTCAGAACTAGTTTCAGCGTGCTGTTTCAGCTTCCTCCTTAACTTCTCTCTACTCTAGAGCGGAAATAATCTTGCGAGCAGACCAGGGAACAGGATTTCTACCTAAATGGTTCTTGTCCTCAAGGAGATGGCATACAGACTGTCTTCTTGGCATGTCTTCTTGGAATGCAAAATCAACTCCATTGTAGCTTCTAATCTAGGTGTGTTAGGCTGGGTTCTCTAAAGAAGTAAAACCAGTGACAACTTACTGTATATACTCGAGTATAAGCTAACCTGAATATCAGCCAATACTAATTTTACCATATTAATTAATTTTACCACAAAAACTGCATTAGCAATGTGCTGAAAACTCAGCTTACCCACAAGTATATGCAGATATAAAGAAAGGTTATATCCAGAAAAATTGTAGGAGTGGGAAAATCCAGTACAGTTCAAATTCATGGGTCAGATGTTGAACGGGAGGCTTCTTTTGAGTTGTGGAGCTCTGGGGTAGCCAGGAAGCAGGAAGGTCAAGGAGGAAGAGCAGCGGCTAGAAGAAGCAAAATTGAACAAATACAAGGTGATGGCCCTCCTTTGACTCCAGCAGAAGGGTCAGGAGTCTGTTTCAAAAGGAAACAGGCCACATTCCCAAGAGTTCTTTCTTCCGATTACAGCAAGGCGCTGTAACCCGAGCAAGGGGCTGGGCTCCACCACACTGCTGACTCTGGAGGTAGTTGATTACATTAAGCTAGATCCCTTCATAGAAGCGATTGCATTATGTTTGATGGTATCATGCTTGGCTAAATGCCAACCTGTTGAAAGCCTAGGCCTTTCAAGTTGACATGGAACCTATCACTCCAAGATTTGGCAAAATATGACCCTGAGACCAAATTCACTCAATTTCTGTACAACCCAGAGAAGTTTTTTTTTTTTTTTACAGTGATTAGGAATATTAACTTAGTGTTCCAGAAAAAATGTTATCCGTCCAAAAAGAATTCCACTCTTCTTTTGAGTACACATGTATTATAGAACATTCTATATTGTTATCGTTATTTTACATTTCAAATACTGATGTCAAATAATATTTACTCAATTTCCATGACTAAATTTGTCTCTAAATGGTCTTGATTTCAAAAGTAAAATATACCCTCCAAGTTTTTAGATTTGCTCAAACTAGAGATATTGATTGACTACACTCCCAAAAGAGAACTGCACAGAGGTGTTAGAAATATCTGGATCAGTGGCCCAATGGCATAGCCTTTCTCTGAAATTTCTTTGAAATACACACTTTCTAGCATATTCAAGACCAATTTTAAAAATCATATGTCCACCATGTTTGGGAGAGAATATTCCTACATACATATTTCTTGTGCTGTAAATATATCTGTGTATAAATAGAGGGGGATACAGTTATGAAACCTTTTGGTTATATTACTAAACATCTATGAAATCAGTCAATAAGCTTGGCACCACTGTTTTGGAGGAAAGCTAATTCAATGGGCAAAACATTGTTCATAAAGATAATTTTTCTACATTCCGCTATTTCTGGGTTTAAAAACTATTGCATAACCATCTAACATGTAGCTATTGGTCTGTCCCACTGTAGAGGGAAGAAATAAGAAGAAAATAAAAAGGAAACAATGATGAGAGACAATGGATCACGGACAAGACAAGATGGCAGCATCCGAGAAGCTGAAGGAGCCAGAGCAAAAGCCACACGGCTTTGCACTGATGGAGCCAGACCTCTGAAGCTGGGGCGGCCACATGGAGACCTCTGCCAGCGATGAGTTGCTTCTGCTGTTGATGGACCCTGAGCCCTGGAAGCGAGGAGCCATGTGGAGACCCCTGCCAGCACCCGGATTCTGCACCCACTGACCTGTGACTTCGTGAGTCAGAAGGAGACTTTATAGACTGATTTTGGGCATATGGGTTAATATCAGACTTATGATTTTGAACTGGACTGGGCTCAATGTCCTTTTCCTCTTGTATATAAACCTTTTCCTTATATCTTAAAAAAAAAGGAAACAATGAATCCAAAGAAATAGCAGATGACATGAATCATAGTTTACACTGCCTCTCTGGGGCAGACCTTCTACAAGAAGACCTACATGATACCTAGAAACCCTTATTGACAACTTTGATTGGGGCCACAGAAGCTCCTGGATAGAATGAGAGAATGGTGTACAGCAAAATTATAAACCATAAAACAGGCTAGTCTGGTAGATACTGGTAAAATGTCTGAGACAGTGGCACTTAGGTAGCCTGTAAACTTGGAACTAAACCCACTCCAGTGATTACTTAGTAGCCAAACAAAAGATAGCCCTATAACATGAACACTAATACTTGTAAGCAATGTAGTTCTTAGAAAAACCTACCATATGAATTCTAAAGGGCTGTGTGGTCTCAAAAACTATTCAGAAAGCAGGAAGGAACAGGAAAGAAGGATAGATAGATGTGGGCAACCCAAAGAGGAGGCAGGAAAAGTACTGCTATTTTGAAGGAGTTGCAACTAATATCACAAAGCAAAATACTTATAAGTGACAAGGGAAAAATAATTTCCTCTATAAGCTATCATCCAAACTACAATTTTAAAAGGCTAATACTGATATTTTATACTCAAATTTCACATATTCATAGAGTCATATTTGATTATAACTTGGAAAACAACAAATTCCTTGCTTTAACTAGGAAAAAAGAGACTGTGGTATGTAAAAGAGTAAGAGTGTAGAAACTCAAATTTAACTCAATAGAAGTTACACTGAGTGATTTCTATTTGAAAAATTATATGGCTTCAGAATTGATGATCATGGTAATTTTTTTACACCCCCTATCCCTCCATTTTTCATTATATGTTATGTCCTTATTGAAGTTTGTATCTGATACATATTGCTCAGCATGCCCTGGAGAAGTTAATGGTGAGAAAGTCAGACTTTGCTTCTGATAATGAGAGTGCAAGTAAGCAAATAGAAAGAATGCAATATAGAGTAGCAGAGTGGTGAGCATATGCTTAGAAATAGAAATTAAAGTTAAAGAAAAGTGGGCTACTTCAGCACATGCCTATTTGTGTAATTTGACTTGGAATACTGACTGCATTGATTTAATTTTTTTTCAGCAATTTTCTGTGTTGGTTTTCTTTTAAAGCTATACTTCTGATCAAAACAGTGGAATTATGTACTCATAGACCTCTATAGATTCACTTTTACTAATTGCAAGAGAGGATCTATAGTCAGTGAAAATGGTTTGATGTGGCTTTAGCGCAGATGGCAATGTTCTTACTAATCTCTAAAATCTCCGTTTTGTGGGCATGAAACCAGGAGTCTCTGCCAAGTATTTCCTAGGACCACATGTAAAACAAATAATTGGGAGGATTATCAGTAGAGTTGTATCAAAATGTATGATTGTCTCAAGCAACCTTACCTCATCTTCCTTCAGACAACTTTCTAAAAACATCTTATTATATACACATACGTATATTTGCCTCAAGCTTTCTTTTTCTGGAGTCCAATATCATTTTTCTGCAAAAGAAAATCCAATTTTTCCAGCACCATTGATTGAAAAGATGATCTTGGCCTATTTAATGTATTTTTGTCAAAAATCACTTGTCTCTAGGTGGATAGATTTCTTTCTGGATTCTGTATTGTGTTACATTGGTCTACATATCTATTTTACTAGTAATAGACTTTTTTGACTTCCCTGACTGTGTCATAGGTTTTGAATTCAGGATGTAAAGGTCTTCTACTTTGTTCTTAAGTACTACTTTCATACTTAGGGTCTCTTTCCCCTCTAAATAAACTTGGTGATTCATTTTTCCATTTCTTTAAAGAATGATGATGGGATTTGGATCAGGATATTATTATATGTTTAGATTGCTTTGGGTGGCATTGACATTTTCACAAAGCTAAGTCATCCTATCCATGAACATTTTTTTTTCATTAATTTAGGTCTTTTCTACTTTCTCATAGTAGTGTTTCATAGTTTGCCTTGCACAAGGCTTTTGTCTCTCTAGTTAGGTTTATTCATAAGTATTTCATTGTATGAGTGGCTATTACCAATGGTATTGTTTTCTTGATTTCCTTTCAAGAGTAATCTTCATTAGTACACAGGAATCTGATTGTTATTTGTGTATTGATCTTGTCCACTGCCATGTTGATGCACCTTTCAGTCATTTCCAACAATTTTCTTGTTGAGTCTTTGGAATTTTCTACATATAGAATAATTTCACCTACAAAGAGAGTTTCACTTCTTCATTGTCAATTTGGGTGCTTTTGATTTCTTTTGTTTTCCAATAGCTCTAAGATTGCCTGTACAATATTGAATGGGAAGGCTGATAAAAATCATCCTTGTATGGTTTTTATTTGCAAGGGGACTGCTTTCAGTTTCTTCCCATCAAATTTGCTTTGCACATATGGCCTATGTTATGTTAAGGAATTTCCCTCCTCTATTTTGCTGAGAGTTTTTACCAGTAATATGTTAGAGTTTTTCAATGGCCTTTTCTGTATCAATTGATATGATCGTCTTGTTCTTTTCATTTGTTTTATTTATATAGCACACATGACAATAATTCCACTTGCTCATGATGTGTATGTATATCTATTGACTAGGATTTAGTTGAGATGTTCTGTGGTTTATTAGTACTTTGGATTATTTTCTTTCTTCATTCTTTTCTCCTTAATAGTTACAACTTATGTTTGGTGATTAATAGTTACAACTTATGTTTGGTGATTTGTTTCTCTTAAAATTGGCAAATGAAAATCTTATAATAACAGTAGAATATAATAAAACTCCTATTAAGTGTCAAAATATCAAGTTATTATTTCATTATACAGTCTTCATCTAAGTCTTTACACACATTTTTGTGTGTGGGATTACTGCCCTGGAGGGAGTAGGAAGCCCCCAATAATAGTGTTTCAAGATGAGCTTTTGAAATCCAGCAGTGAGTCTCAGAAGCAGTGCTGGGTAGCTCCCACAACCACCAGAGGGCAGTGATTGCCCCCCCCCCCAAAGAAGATGAGCTTTTGAGGTTCAAAGACTTGCAAAATATAGGTAGGGAAGACTTGCTTCCTCAAAGTCATGTCAATCTTAATGATTTGAATGAGATAAAACTTTGAGGACCTTCCTTTGCTGATATGACATCAAAAAATGAGAAGAAAGTTCTGGACACATGATTAATAATCAGAACATGAAATATATGGAGTATGAATCTAGGAAAATTATAAGTTTTAAAATGAAATGGAACACATGAAGATGAATATCCTAGGCATTTATGACCTGAGATAGGCATTTATTGACCACTTTGAATGAGACGATCATGTGGTTTACTATTCTGGGAATGACAAATTAAAGAAAAATGGCATTGCACTCATCAGCAAAAGGAACATTTCAAAATCAATCCTAAAGTAGAAAGCTGTCAGGGATGCAATATTTATAATCCTCTAAGGAAGAAGAGTTAATATGACTATTATTCAAAATTATGTACCATCCACTAATGTGAAAGATGAGGACATGGAAGATTTTAATGACACTTTCTGCAGACTGAAATTGATCAAACATGCATCCAAGATGTATTGATAAGTACTAATAAATTGAAACAAATAAAGATCAGTAATCGAAAAATATGACCCTGTAGTAGAAAGAACACCAAAGATCACAGCATATAATTTTATAAGACCAAGGAACTATAGAAGGTAAAGTAAAAGTATTGCTAAAATTATAAAACTCCTATTAAGTGTCAAAAATCAAGTTGTTATTTCTTGATACATTCTCCATCTAAGTCTATACACACTTTTTTTGTGTGTGTGGCATTACTGCCCTGGTGGGAGTAGGAAGCCCAGCTTTGCTCCTGGAAAGCTGCTGCTGGATTTGAACCGTCAACCCTGTGGGCTGCAGTCCCACACACAACCACTATGCCACCAGGGCTCAGCCCACACACTTTCAACTACAATAAATACAATGTTTATTAAATACTTCTTCAGTTGTTCATAACAGAGTACGCAACAAGTTGCAGTAATTTGCACCCACGAATTGCATACAGAATTTGAAGAAACTATTAGTGTGATGTTTTTTCTTTTACAACTTTAAAAAGGAGAACTTGCAAATAAAAATCTCACTAAGCTTTATTCATAGAAAGTAACAAACACAGGTAATGCGGTTTGATGGAAAATGTGTGGACTTCACATGTAGAAGATGGAATAAAGCCAACATCTAAAAATGGCAATATAAAAACAAAAAAAATGCTACAGTAATAATATGCTATTAAGAGATTAATAAGGTTTACACATATTATTTCATAAACCAGCACACATAGGTTTAAAACAAATTTGAAAATGAAATTGGCTAGCAAGTTAAGGAAATTTTAAAAATCAATATTCTTTATTTATAATTTCTGATCTTTGTAGGCACAGTAAGAATTTGTTGCAGTGCAGAAATGTAATTCAATAAATTTTTTCCCATTTGGGTTCGGCTTGCAAACTCATTGCTGTGAGAAAAGGACAGAGGCACATCCCAGCAGCAAGCTCCACACGACTGCTTGACTGGGGTGCTCTGAATTTTAACATTGGACTTCTCTGCACCACCAGCTGTTGTTTCAAAGCCCAGTCACTCTTTAATCATAGCTGGCATCAACAGGAAATAATGTTCTACATTCATTGTGTTATTAACTCTGGTTTCCAAAACTAGAATTCCAAGGGAATCAGCAAATTCCTCTGCTGTTGCATAGTCTACTATGTTCTTTGTGGTAAGATCACACTTATTTCCTAACAACAACTTGTTGATGTTTTCACTGGAATAGTGATGTATTTCTTTTTCTTTTATATAAAATATATAAAATAAAATAAAATAAAAATTTATTGGGACCTCTTACAGCTCTTATCACA
Source organism: Nesogale talazaci (assembly GCA_004026705.1). Classification (NCBI taxonomy): domain Eukaryota; kingdom Metazoa; phylum Chordata; class Mammalia; order Afrosoricida; family Tenrecidae; genus Nesogale; species Nesogale talazaci. Next base: position 26,019 of record PVJH01019144.1, on the reverse strand, counting down.
ATCCTTACATACAGTACTTATGTTGTCATCTTTTTCAAAACATTTTCTTTCTACCTGAGCCTCTGGCATCAGCTTATTTTTCCCCCTCCCGCCCCTTGATAATTTATAAATTGTTCTTTTTTTATGTTTTACGCAGACAGCCAGTTTCACCTAGTTTTCTACTGTTCGTCCCCCCCATATATCAATCATTGTGATAGGTTCCACCTTACTCCTCCCATCACCCAACCCTTACCCTCCTAGTATCTCTGTTAACCATATTGGTCCTGAGGGTTTATGTGTTTTGGATTCCCTGTATTGCAAGCTCTTATTTTACTAGTATACATGTTCTGGTCCAGTCATACTTGTAAGATAGAACTGGGTCATGTTAATGGGGCCAGGGGGAAGCATTAAAGAACCAGAGGAAGGTTGTGTGTTTCATCAGTGCTATACTGCACCCTGACTCTTCTCTTCCTTGTGGTGATTCTGACTGGGGTTTCTGATGATTCTGATGGGCTTTCAGTCTGCAATTTGCTCTTCCCCTCATTTCCATATTGATGTGCTTTTTGTTTGTGTTATTTTGGGTCTTTGATGCCGGATATCTGATCCCATCAGCACCTGATGATCACACAGTCTGTTGTGCTTCTACCACGTGGGCTTTGTTGTTTCCCAGCTAGATGATTGCTTGTTTATCTTCAAGTATTTAAGATCTCAGATGTTATATCTTTTGATAGCTGGGCACTATCAGCTTTATTCACCACATTTGCTTATGCACCCATTTGTCTTCAGCTATCCTGTCAGGGAAGATAAACATCACAGAGCACCGTGTTAGTAGAACAAATCACCCTTGCATTGAAGGAGTACTTAAGTGGAGGCTCACTATCCATCGGCTACTGTAATACTTTATAAATAACCATGTACATATACTTTATTTATAAAATCAAGTGGATTTTAAAGAAATTATCAAACAAATAATTCAAAATTTGAGGAAATGATGCATTCCCTCAAAAATCTCTGACAATTTGAATCCTCTCCTTAGAGAACTCATATAGAACAGTTTCAAGGGGTTTACACATCCAACACACTACACCATGGGCCAAAAATTGATAGCATCTAGTTTAGTGAAATTGGCCTGAGATCTGTGAACAGATAAGTCTAGGCTTTAATTGTAACACTAAAATTCACTAGATATAGGACCTTTTCAAATAGCAACTTTGTGGACAAGAGTAGACATTCCTTGGTTGTCTTTTGACACTGTAAATCTTCATGATAATATACAGCATCATCTTTATTCTGTAGAGAGGCTGTTAAGTTTGAACTTCTGACTCTGTGGTTAATAACCTGATTTATAACCCACTACAGCATCAGGGCTCCTTAGATGTGGGACCATAAATAAGATATGTAACTTTTATAAGCTTCTCTTTCTTTCTCTTTCAATTACAAAACACAACATCTCTCTCTAGTAAAGAGAAAGTGTATATGTAAAGTTCTCAAAGATGTTAGCGATTACCATTGACACACATTGAATTTGTTACTATGAAACAGGGTGTGGCGGTCATGTGCTTATGTTAATTTCATGATTGAGATGTAAGGGTGGAGTCTAGCTTGTTAATCTGGAGATAGCCATTGAGTAGCCAATGAGGCCTCCATGTGGGCATGGTTTTCTCCTGAGACTTCTGCGAAATATCGCGATATTTCCATTGTGGAGATGAGAAGCTATCGCCCCAGACAAGATGGCAGCACCCAGGAGCTGGAGTAGCTGGGGGGGAAGCCACATGGCCTTACCCTGATGGAACCAGACCTCTGAAGCTAGAGAAGCCACGTGGAGACCCTGCCAGCACTGAGTTGCTTCTACCACCACTGGATGCTATTGATGGACCCTGAGCCCTGGAACCGGGGAGCCATGGTGAGACCCCGACCAGCCCCGGGACTCTGCACCCACCGACCTGTGATTTCGTGAGTCGGAAGGAGACTTTATAGACTGACATCGGGCACATGGGCTAATATCAGACTTATGACTTTGAACTGGACTGTAATGCTTTCTCAATGTCCCATTCCTCTTGTATATAAACCTTTTCCTTACATCCATATGCATGTATATGAGTTTGTTTCTCTAGTCTACCCAGACTAACACACAGGGTTTAATAAAATTGCTCTATGTGAAACCGCCTCCCCTCCAAAAAAAAGAATATGGAAAGTATATACAGAATTGCTTATAAAAAAAGCTAGCTGACATTGAACTTGAGACAGCATATGAATAAAATCCAATGGTACTGATGGAAGAAATTCAAGTTGCACTGAAAGCATTAGCCAAAATCAAGACTTCAGGAAGTGATGGAATACCAAGCGAAGCGTTTCAACAAGCTGATGAATCACTAGAAGGATTCACTTATTGGGCTGAAAAAGTTTAGAAGACAGCTACTTGGCCCATTGATTGGAAGAGGTCCATATTATACCCCTTCCAAAGAAAGGTGGTCAAACAGAATGTGAAAATTATAGAACAAAATCATTAACATCACATGCAAGTAAAAAAAACAAACCCTAACAGCTATTTTTCAAATGATAGATTTAGATTTAATGTAGATATTGAAGGGATAAACCCTTTCTTCCCCTGCTTCATTTCCTGGAATGTTATAAGTACAATTTTGAAGATCGGTAGCAAATATGGAGAAAATTCTCAATACTCTTTCCAAACATTTAATCATTGCTGTTTCTTGTGTTAAACACTATTCCAGATTCTACATTGTAGTAAAAATCTCATAAAACAAATGTAGTGAAAATGGACAATACATTGATATTTTCTGGCATGAAGAAAATGGAAACATCTCAGTTTAATTACAGCTTTTGGCTTTAACATGAGGACACAGAAAGATTAGACACATGACAGCTAAGCTATTTGGCTCAAGAGATTAATAACTGGTCTTAATGTCAAGTGCATTATTACCCAATCCTGACAAACTATTACTTTTATATGTCTTCTTTAAAATTAGCTTTTTATTTTTGATCACCACTGTGGGGAGTAATGAACTCTGTGATCTGGTTGTTTGCCTTGTGGATTACCCCAATGACAGAGGCTTATTTTCTTTCTGTCTTTCTTTTTTTCTCTGCAGACTTTAGTTTCTTCATTTTATTTATTAGTCTTACTGGTATATAATTCACATATCATACAATTTGATCATTTAGTCATATTAAGAAGAATTGTGCAGTAATCACCAAAATCAATTTCAGAATATTTTTGTACTCGTTGTACTATCTTGTATATGTGTTGCCAAAGTGAGCACATCATTGTACTATCTTGTACTATCTTCCCCTAATCTATCTTGCCCTGCCGCTAGATATATGCATTAATTATATATATACTAGTTATATATATTAAATCAATTTATTGGGGGCTCTTACAACTCTGTTTACAAACCATACATCAATTGTATCTGACCATATTTGTATATGCATTCCATTACTCTTTTCTAGACATTTACTTTCCATTTAGCCATTGGGATCAGCTTTACTTTATTTTCCTCCCTGCCCAAACCCTCATGGCCCCTTGATGGATTGCAATTATTTTCAAATCTCACACCGACTTCTGTCTCTCTTCCCCTGTTCTTCCCCCTGGCTAGGGGGTGTTACGTGCCATTCATTGCTATTGGTGCCCCTGTCCACCTCTCCCTTTCCTCCTTCCCCTTCCCCTTTTGGTATCTCTTTTCCCATTTCTGTTTCATGTGTTGTGAATTTTATCTTTTGCCTATACATATGCTCCTGTCTAGTCTAAATTGAGAAGCAGCAGTGAGGTTGTCATCGTGAGGGGTGAGAGGGGGGGCAGGGGTAAGGAGTCCTCCAGGGATCAGAGGAATATTGTGTGACCCGTTAGTGCTCTCCTACACCCTGATTGATTCATTCCCTCTCTGCAACCCCTCTGTGGGGCAGATGTTCCATTGCATATAGATGGGCTTTGGGTCTCCACTCCAACACCCCTCCATTTTCACCAATGCAGTTTTGTTTGTTTGTTTACTGTTTGTTGTGACTTTTCTGATGCCTGTAGCCTTGTCTCAATGACACCTCATGATTTCACTGACTAGTGGACTTCTTCCATATGGACTTGTTGTTTCACTGTTGGATGGCCGCTTGTTAACTTTAAACCTCTAAGTTCCCAGACACTATATCTTTTAGTAGCTGGTCACCATCCTCTGTCTGCACCACATCTGCTTATGTACCCATTTTGTCTTCAGCAATCATGTAGGTTGGGTGAAGCAGATGAGCATCACATGCCAGTTTGTTAGAACAAAGTGTTCTTGTATTGAGGGAAGGTATGAGCTGAGGCTCAAGACCTGTCTGCAGCTTCAGTGTATTGCCTTATAAATATATGTACATAGATCAATACCTCTATTGTTATGGATTAATGTATTTGCATAAGCGCACACATCTGTTAATCTCCCTATCTATGCCTTTGCTTCCTAGAGCTTACCTCTGTTTCTTTTGCCTCCTCCTGCCCTGCCATCATTTTCTACCTTCTTCTACCTCTTAGTCCCTTCTCTTTCACTAGCTTGGTGCTGCTCTAATACTTACAGGATGTCTACCTTCTACTAAATTCTGGTTTCTCTGTCCTAGTTGTTCTCCTATCCATGACACCGTTGTTCATCACAGCATTCTCCTTCTTCCCCCTCCATCTTCCAGGGTCATTGGCTCCATTGCCTTCTCCCTAGTCTTCCTTCCTAGGGTCCAATCCATATAATTACGCAAACCATCCATGTCCTAGTCCGAACAATAAGAAAGCATATGGTTGAAGAAAGAAAAGGAGAGAGAAGATGAGGAAAAGAAAGGAATAAAGAAAGAAAGAAAAAAACCTACCTAGGTCCAGGTCTGTTTGCTGGCGCCCATGAGCTCCTCACCCATTGAGCCTCAGGGAGATCCAAGGGGCTGCCCCTCCTAGCCTGAAGTTCATCCTTGGGACCCTCAGAGACTCAGTGGATCGGTTTTACCCCAATTGCTGATCTGTTACGATCCATACCCACCCTGTCTCCCCACCATCTGTCCTCATTATTGTCTTCTGTCTCTGTATGCTCCAGTTAGGGAACAACATGTCTTGAGCTTTTTGGAACTCCCCTAGTCCTCTTTGTGCCTTAGCAAGTCTACACTGCTAAGGGTTGGCATGTCTATATGGAGTCTAGGCTGAATTCCCCTTTCTCTTTTTCCTTTTTGGTTGGTTCCATCTGGATATGGTAGCTCAGTATCTTTTCCCCACAAGAGGTTCTAGTGTCATTCTCTGTGGCACACACTTCCAGAGTGGGGATCAGACTGGTTCTGGTAGGGGCTGGCCCTGTAGTCCAGTCTTTTCAAGCTTTCCTTCACAGGTTACATTGCCCTCCTGGTTTTGCAAGTGATGGTGGGGTCTGTATGCACACTCTAATTCTGTGGAGACACAACCAATACTCTCCCCCTGGGTGAGTTTGTGTCCTGTTCCCACCTTGTCATTAACTCAGTTTCTCCCCACTCCAATTCTCCCTCCTCCTTCCCCCTTTCCCCTTCTTTATGTTGGGTTCACATGTACCTCCCTGAGTTTGGTCTGACCTCCTCCCATCTCCCCATCCCCCACCCCTGACTGCCTATGCTTCCATTTGTATATAGTGAGATAAGTGTCTTTTCTTCTATTCCTGCTGTGCTGACTGCACTTACCTCAGGGGACTCGTGTTATACTTGTCCTTTTGAGATTAGCTTAGCTCATTTAACATAATTCTTTTCAACTCTTCCAATTGCTGCACAGTATTCCATTGTGTGTATGTGCCAGAGTTTACTAATCCACTCATCTATCGAGGGAAATTTAGGTTGTTTCCCACTCTTTGTGATTGTGAATTGTGCTGCAATAAACATTGGTGTGCAGATGACTGGTTGTGTTTTATTTCTTATCTCCTCTAGGCATATGTCCAATGGAGAGATGACTTTGATACATTTCCATTATCTTTAAGTATTGCCAGATCACTTTCCACAGTGTCTGTACATATCTACATGACCTCTAGCAGTGGAGGAGGGTTCCTATTCCACCACATCTCCTCTAACATTTGTTGCTCTCTCATTTTCTGATGTGGGCTACCCTCAGGGGTTTTTGATGGTTGCTGGCAAACCTGACCAAGGAAAGGAAGGAGCAAACATCACTAGCCAGGGATGAAACAGTGGTAAGTACAATAGACCACAATGAGGTTAAAAGGATAATCACAAAATACTATGAAGGGTTGTACTCTAATGAATTCAGAAATGTGGAAAATATGAATAAATACTTGGAAAAACAGTCCCTCCCTAGATTTTCTGAGACAGAGATCAAGAACCTCAACAAACCCATAGTGAAAGAAGAAATAGAGAGGGTTATCAAGAAGCTACCAACAAAAAAACCTCCTGGGCCAGATGGTATCACAACAGCATTCTACCAAGTATTCAGGAAAGAGTTGACACCAATCCTCCACAAAATATTCAAGAGCATAGAAAAGAATGTTGAGCTCCCAAACTCATTCTACAAAACCAACATAATTTTGGTACCCAAACAGGCAAAAATCCCAAAGGGGTAGAGAACTACAAACTGATATCTCTAATGACCATAGATGCAAAAATCCTTAATGAAATATTGACCAATAGAATACAAAAGTATATAAACATGTCATCTACCACAATCAGATAGGGATGTGCTATTTCATGGATGCAGGGATGGTTTAACATCTGAAAGTCCATCAATAGATAAGAAAAATATAAGAACCACATGATAATATCCATAGTTGCAGAAAAAAGCTTCGGATAACATACAATACCCATTCCTAATTAAGACATTCATGAAGATGGGAATGGAAGGTAATATCTCAAGCTAATATAAGCTATCTACCAAAAGCCAACAGCCAACACCATAGTGAATGAGGAAAAGACAAGAACAATCCCATTGATGAAAGAGTACAAGACAAGGATACCCCTTGTTCCCACTTTCATAAACCAGATTTTTGCTGCATTACACATACTAAAACTTATGGGACACAGTGAAGGTAGTTATCAGAAGTAGTTTGATACCAAAAATGCATATATGAAGAAAGAAGAGAGACTTAAGACATACATTATCACAAAACCTTCGACAAGTAGAACAGAGTCAACAGAACAACCCCTCCATTAGCAAAAGAAAGGAATAATTAAAATTAGGGCAGAGTTAAACCAGTTGAAGAAGAGAATGATGCTTAAGACGTGTCTTTTGCAGGCAACAGATTGTTGGGTTATGTTTCCTGAGCTAGCCCTCAAGCCTTTTCTTTTAATGTATGAGTTGAGGTCATTGCAATTCAGAGTTATTATCATAATCTGTGGATTCATTGATGTCATATGTCTCAGGTTTGGGGTGTTTTCTGTCTCTCTTTATATTGGTGTGCTGTGTTTGTGTGGGGGACTTCTTTTTTGTCTTCTTTGCCTCTAAGGCCATTTTATTTTGGTAATTGTTGGCATGTTGGCTTCTTGATGGAGTTGGGATAATGGTGATATCCTGCTTGTGCTTGGTGGAGATTGAGCTTCTGGACATAGTGAGTCAGTCAGTATCTTTAGCAGGGTCAGGTGTCTTGCAGCACATTCTTTTAGACTTTCTTTGTCCTGGAAGACCCTTATCTCTGTATCTATTTTAATTGATAATTTGGCAGAGCAAAAGATTCTAGGGGAGGTGTTTTTTTCTTCTAGCTTTTGGAAGTTGTTGCTCCACTCTCTCCTCCTCTTCATGGTATCTGCTGATAGGTTTGAGCATATTCTTACTTGAGCTCCTTTGTATGTGACTGTCTTCCTTTCTCCTGCTGCTCATAACATTTTTTCTTTCCCCAAAGTTGGATCATTGTATGTCTTGGTGAGTTCTTCTTGGGATTTAGACTAGTTAGTGTCCTTTTTGCTTCCTGTATAAGTGTCTGATTCTCACTCATTAAGGTGGGAAAGTTTTCTTCCAGAAATTCCTTCACTATCTTGACTGTCAACTTGTGTGGTGTGTTCTGCTCTGGCAGACCAATTATTCAAATATTATTCCTCTTCATACCATCTGTCATTGATCTCAGGTTATTTTCTGATTCTTTAATTTCCCTATCTGACATGAATTTCTTGCTGACTGAGTTTATTCTTGCTGTTTTAGTTTGTTCTAGTTCACTGATACAGTTCTCTGCCTACTCAAACCTAATCATAAATTCTGTTCCCTTGTGTGTGGTTTCTACTACCTCATCCTTTAGCACCTGTATTTCCCTTTGATGTATGGACTTCATCCTCTCTACTGTGGCCTTCATCTCCTCTATCATTGTGTTCTTATTTTGCATTGCTTCCCCCAGCTCCTGCATTACTCCAAGCAGACTTCTGAAGATTTCTTTTTGTGTTAGATCCATGTCTGATTCTTTTAGGAGCATCATTAACTCTGTTACTGTGTTTTGTCTCTCTGGATTTTTTGTTGTGAGTGATGTGGTCTGTTGATTTTTCCTCAATGCTTTTGTAGGGCCATGTCTCCAGGAGACCAGGAGGTCCTTAGGTCTTCATCTGTGTTAATGTTAAGGATGTCTTCAGGGGCTGTCTGTGAATTACTATAGAGGTGGGTCAGACACCCATGTAGGCAGCATTTGTTGATGGTTCAGTGGCCATTGTGGTAAGGAGTTTCAGTGACTGGGGTGGGGGTTGAAGCCTATATGCATTGCATGCCCCTGGGCTGCTTTGATCCTGTCTGTCAGGGCATGCTTAGCAGTCTTTTTTCTTATTTAATTTAAAAACATTTTTCTTTTCCCTCTAATTTTTAAAGATGCCTAATAGAAGGCAAAGATGGAGGAGGTAGTGCTGATCTAGGGTTCCAAAGCCAGGCTATGTGTGGGGAGTGTATGCTCTTCGGATCAAGCATACACTCCCCACTACTCCCTGTGGGCCTAGAGTGCTGAGCCAGTAGGCATAAGCAGTGCCAGCTGGACTTGCACTGCAGAGAGCCTCCTGTCCTGGCAGGAATGGGCTGGGGTAGCAAGGCAGCTCGTTTGGGGACCCCTGCACTAGGAGCATGCCATGGGGTGCTGCAGCAGTGACATGGGCTGACCTGGGGGCGGTCACAAGCAGCATAGGCTCAAGCAGCATGCATGTCACCATGAGAGCTGTGGCGAGTGCCCAGGGCTGCCAGCTCAGAGAGTGCACCACCATGTAATCCTCCCCAGAAGGGAAGTGGGAGTGATGCTGGAGGGAACGGGTGGACAGGCCGGGGCACTGGTGGAGGGGTCCCAGGCAACAAGGGGGGTAGATTGACCACTCTCAGTCACAGGTCACCTAACCTGCTACAGGTAGTTGTAAGTCAGTTTCCAGGGCCCTGAGTGAATGGGAAGAGAGATCCTAGTCAGGAGGGAAGATTGCAGCCAGATGCAAAGAGGAGAACTGTGGGAAAGGGAAACTTCTCTCCTAATGGAGCACCCGAGTGGGTAGCTGCTGCAGGGGCTTTTGACACAGCTGTGTGCGTCTTGGTGGGGAAGTCAAGCAACTCCTGGCGTGGAGACCCAGCCTGGGAGTGGGGTCGGTCAATCGCTGCCTGTGGTAGCAGTTGTGGCTCCCTGGAGCAGATCAACCTGATGAGCTGAAATGGCCTAAGAATCAGACCTCTGGCTCAGCACAGATGCTTGGGGGTGGGGTGTTGTTGTCCAAGGGGGGTGCTCTCACTTGCTAGAATCCTTCCACTAGTCAATCTGGATGTTAGACCTGCCTTGCATGAAAAGAAACCCTCAGTATGTGCCACTTACCTGAACACCAACTTGACTCAAATCCCCCTAGGAATTATTAATCCAGTTATTGTCTCTAAAGATTTATCTATTCTGAATTTCATCTATAGAAAATCATACAAAACACAAACAGGAAGCAAGTAAAAAAACAAAAATCAACAACATTCATCAAACAGAAAATCCTTAATCAAAAAGAAAGCAGAAAATGTTAAAAACAGAAAAAAAACTTCAAAATGGGTTGAAAAGGAGATCTTTATCTGCCATAATCACTTTTACAATACTCAATCTGATAGCAAGGCTATTCATATCTCTGAACTAGGATTAGAGGGAATTCACCAGAGGCTTCATCTAAGCAGGTTCCCTGCAGATGGATTTCCAGCTTCCATTGCTCTCCATAGCCATCAGCAAACCAGGTGTTCAAAATTTAAGTTCTGATACTGTTCCCTCCTTCATATATGGATTTTATTACTTATAATCCTTATATCACTAAGGCTTGTATGCTTTCTTTGATATAGATATAGTTGTCACCTGACTATAATGACAGCTTTAGAGAACCTTTAAAACACCAACCATCTGATTACTTCACCACACTTTGCAGAAGCAGCCCTATGTTCATTGACATTTTCAGGAGGTTGAGTATCTGCTAGGGCCATGCCATGAGAACTAATTGCTCTTATATTGGGGCTAGAATTGAAATTTGGGGGTGAGTAAAATTTGGCTGACTGTCATCCCCAATGGTTCCATCTGTACACTGACAGAGAACTACTAGAAATTTGGGCCAGCTTCAGAAGAGGATGTGGAACAATGGATATCATTACTGACGTCAGATGAATTCTTCCTCAAAGCAGAGACTACCATAAAGATGTTTGCTTGTACTGTACTATGCCAGGGCATTTGGTTGGGTGGATAATAACAAACTATGACTTGACAAGGATGAAAATTCCAAAACACTTAATTGTGCTTGTGGGAATCTGTATACGACCAAGAGGCATTTGTGCAAGCAGAACCAGAGCATACTGTGTGATTCAAAACCACGAAAGGTGTGTATCAGGGTCACATCCTTTCACCACGCTTAGTTGGTCAGTATGCTAAGCAAATATTAGAGAACCTGGCTTATATGAAGAAAAATGTGGCATCAGGATCAGAGAAAGTTTATTAGCAATCTATTATAAGCCATTACATAATCTTGATTGCTGAAAGTCACAAGACTTAAAGACCTCCCTGATAAAGATCATGGATTGCAGGCTTCAGTGTAGATTACAACTCAATGTAAAAAAACTAAAATCTTCAAAACCGATCCAATAGGTAACATCATGACAAATGGAGGGGTAAAAAAATGAAGTTTTTCTTCATTTTGTCTTGCTTAGCTCCATAGTCAATACTCAAGAAGGCAGCAATCCAATGATCAACGATGAACACTAAGGTGCACCTGATTCAAGCCATGGTACTTTCAATAACCTTATAGGAATATAAAATTGAACATGGAAAAGGGGAGACTGAGGAAGAAATGATGCATTGGAATTATGGTACTGGTGAAAAATATTAAAAGTACCATGAACTTTCAAAAGAACAAACAAGTCTATGTTAGAATAAGTATAATCAGGGTGCTCATCAGCTGCAGGGAGGCAAGACACCCTCTCATGGACTTTGGACCTGTTATCAGGAGATACCATGCCTGGAAAAGTAGAGGGACAGTGAAAAGAGGGAAGACCTTGGACGAGATGAACTGACACAGTGGCTGCACAATAAGCGCAGCCTATGAACAATTGTGAGGATGATGGAGGACTGGGAAGTGTTTCCGTCTGTTGTACAAATGGTCTCTGTGAGTTGGAATTAGACTGACTGTACCCAATGATAATATCCTGTCTGCATCCTTAGCAAATCATCAGAAAAGTTCTATATATGAAGAAAAATATAGCATCAGAATTGAAAGGAGTCTTATTAACAACCCATGATATTTTGATGACACAACCTTCCTTGCTGAAAAGTAAGAGGAGTTGAAGTGCTGTCTGATAGAGATTGAGGACTCCAATGCAATGTAAAGAAAACCAAATTCCTCGCAACTGACCCCAAAGAAGCATCATGGTAAGTGGAGAAAAGATTGAAATAGTCGAGAATTTAATTTTCCTTGGATCCACAATCAATGGAATCAGAAGTCAAGATTTTAAATGAAATATGGCTTTGGGTTCATCGGCTGCACAAGAACTCTTGAAACTGTTGAAGAGCAAAGAAGTTACTTTGAAGATTAGAACATCTTTGTTCTAATTAGGCAGACCTGATCCAATTCAGGGCACTTTCAGTGGTTGTACTGCATAGGAAAGTTCAACAATAAATGTGGAAGATGCAGAAGAATTGATGAATTTACATTATGGTGTTAACATAGACTTATGAAAGTATGGCCTATCTTAAGAACAAACAAATCTGTCTTGAATACTATAGAGCGCTTCTTAGAAGAGAGGATGGTGAGACATTATCTCACACATTTTGAGCATGTTATCAGGACAGACTCTTCAATGACAAGGACATTATCTTTCATAAAAGAGAACATCAGTGGGAAACAGGAAGACGCCCAAGAAGATGGAGCGACATAGTTATTGCAGCATTGTGCTCAAACATAATAGTGATGATGTTGGTGGCACAAGATGAGGCAAAGTTGTATATTATGGTTGATAGTGTGCTATGTCAGTGCTGTCTGGAAGCACCTAACAACAAGAACAAGAACAAGAACAACAATAAACTTTGTTATCAACCAGAGTTGCCAGTCCATGGGTGGGCTATGCTGGGTATATTACTTTATAATAGCCAAAGATATTAAGGAATACATGAAGATTCACATTTCTGGTCAAAGGAAAGCCTAGGGGGTAAGTAAATTTTATTCCCAAAAAACCTTGTTGAAGTACACATCGATCAACAACCTTGGCATGCTGACATGTACACTGTGAGAGTCACCGTCTTTGGTTTCTAGGTTTCAGAACTTTCAGTGAATTGGGAAAATTCGAAGAACAACTAATTTTTAAAGAAGATATTTATTTGTGTCACACACTTGAATTCACTGCAGTAACAGAATTTTAAATTCCAGTGGTTTAAATGTCAAAAAAAAGTTTCTTAGTTGAGTCACAGCCGCCAGCCTTCTGGGATCCCAATTAGTCCGCTCTTGTGGCATTACAGCCCTCACTGAACATTGAGGACCCACATTTTCCAGAGAGGAAAACAGCACAGACATCTTCTGAGGTTTAAAATCAGGACTGGAGATAGTGCACATCACTTTCTCCCATATTTTATTGAGCAGGACCTAGATACCACCAGGATATTAGTTCCAAGCTCACTGCAAAATACACAGGGAAACGTAATCTCCTGAATGCCCAGGAAAAGTTAATGGGGTTGGTAAAGGATAACAAGCTTCAGCTCTAATGATATAGTTGTCTCTGGTACATAAGGAAAGACACATTATCTCTTCAGTGAGGAACAGATGGAAATGCATCATAAAACATTATGCAGATAAACTTCAACACCTCCCTGATGCAAAGGCCTCCTAAGACCACATACTCATGCTAGTCAATAAAAACCCTAAGGGAGCATAATTCTACTCTGACACACCTGGGGTTGCTTGAGTTGAATTGACTTGAAAGCAGCTGGTCTACCTTTGTAGTTTTGAAAAGCAAGGATGTTACTTTGAGTACTAAGGTGTGCCTGACCCACACCATGGTATTTTTATATGCATGTAACAATTGAACATTAAAAAGGAAGCCTGGTCTGCGACCAACCACCTTGAACACACCCGATCCCATCTGATCTCAGAAAAAGGAAGGCTGAGGAATAAATGAGGCATTTGAATTATGGTACTGGTGAAAAATATTTAAAGTTCCACAAACTGCCAAAGAACAAGCAAATCTATCTTAGAAGTACAGCCAGAATGCTCCTCAGAGGCAAGGAAGAAAAGACACCCTTTTGTAGTGTATATTTTTAAATTGTTGCTTGACTAGAGGGGGAAATAAAAATACAAAGTGCTACCCCTTTCTATGATGCATTAACCAAACAGTTTACCTGACTAATGTCAGTGCTCACTTTTTATGTTTTGAAGTTAACTATTAAGATGTCATTTAACATTTCTGAAAGGTTGAAAAATGGTCTTAATGGAGATCTCATCTACAATCATGCCTATAAGGCAGAAGCCAATTTCATTCTTTACAGTCTGTTCACATATTTGAAAATTACATAGGTTAGCCTTAGAAATCAATTCAGAGGGTCACTGTGTGATTAGGATTTGTACTGGATTTTCAAAGAAAATATGCCATCTTTCTGCTTAAATTCATATTAAATCAGTACCCCCTAGCCAACAGATGGAAAAAAAAAAAAAAGAAAACTAAGTATCTTCCCCAGTGGTTAGGAGTTAGTCTGAGAGACGATGAATCATGGACAAGACAAGATGGCAGTGTCCGAGAAGCTGGAGGAGCTGGAGGAGAGACTACACGACTTTGCCCTGATGGAGCCAGATCTCTGAAGCTGGGGCAGACACATAGAGACCTCTGCCAATGATGAGTTGCTTCTGCTGTTGATGGACCCTGAGCCCTGGAAGTGAGGCGCCATGGGGAGACACCTGCCAGCTGGGATTCTGCACCCACTGACCTGTGACTTCATGAGTCAGAAGAAGACTTTATAGACTGATTTCAGGCATATGGGTTAATATCGGACTTATGACTTTGAACTGGACTGGGCTCAATATCCTGTTCCTCTTGTATATAAACCTTTTCCTTATATCTATATGCTTATCCATGAAATTTGTTCCTCTAGTTTACCTGGACTGACACACTAAGTAACCACCAAATTAACAAACTTGCAGTGGTCAGAATGGGGATGAAAAATTTATTCTTTGGTCTCTTTAAGCCAATCAGCAAGTTTGAATTACAGGCCAAAGACATAAGCATGATTAATGTCTTTTGTTGAAAAAGGATATCTGGGGACATAGCAGTTAAGTACTTGTCTGCTCACCAAAAGATCTGTGGTTCGAAACCACCAGTTACTCTGGGGAAAGAATGTGGCAGTCTGCTTCAGTAGAGATTACAACCTTAAAACCATATTGACCGGGTTACTCTATCATATGGGGACTCTAAGAGTCAGAATTGACTTGACAACAAAGGGTTCATTTAGAAGGGCTCATTGAAAACAGTGTTTTGGAGAAATACCATCTCTATTTGTTAAGATAATGAATGACATCATATTTCAAGGGAAATTCTGAAAGTAAACATTTGATTTATTATGAAAACCCTGTGGTCACTCTTTCAATTGAATATATTTGAAATCATTTTACTTTTACATTTTGGAATGTGGTTTTAGTTCTCTTCCTCCCAAAATGTGCTTTACTGCCAAAATGTACTTTATCCCCCTCTGGCCACTACCCTCAGGAATCAAACCTCTGTCTCCACCAATTTTAAAAGACCTTCCTTTCTCAACTTCAAAGTCACTCCATTTGAGTACAAAAGCGATCGTGTATTCCTCCGTCAAGGGGCTTTCCCTCACATGCTTTCATGGCTTTGAAACAGTCCATTCTGATAAAATGTAGTCCTAAATTAGAAAGCTGTGGTGGAATGAATAGACGCCAACCTCAGGTGAAACCTGTACACAGACCAAGAAGCATTTATTAGAAAAGTGGGCTATTGTATGGTTTAAAGTCAGGAAAGATATGCATCAGGTTCGTATTATGACCATATCTATTCAATCTGCATGCTGAACAACAATCTCAGAAAGTGGACTGCATGAAGAAGAATGAGTCTTCTCTCAGGAGTTTATCCCCGCCATGACTCTGATTTCTGTTCTTGCTCTCATGGACCACCAGCTTCTACTTCCCCCCAGTGAACACTGCTCACTTGTCTAGTCTATTGTGTTGTCTTACCTCCCTCACCCCAACCTCTATCTTAATTTGATGTGCGATGGACAAACTCCTCTCCTTGTATGAAACCTGTCAAAGTATTTTCAAATGACCAATAAAAGTGAGAAAGCAACAGCTTCTCTGGTTTCTTCACTAGATCTAATTATTGTTTAGGCAAGAGAGATACAGGTAATAAGCCTTATTCCTAAATGTGTCTTTAAATCAAATTTGTACGTTACTTCTGAATAGATTCATGTGGTTCCTATTAATCCAAAGGGAAGGAGACCTAAAGCCTTTTCAAGGGTTTAAAAGCTTCATGTGCAGCAAGTGAAGATGAAATTTGATGATAAATTTGTTGGAGTAGAGGTTGATGCAAATGTTTCAAAGTGAGGGCACATTTACATAGCATTAAAGTGTGAGAAGAAGTTGCCTGTAAATCATAACTCAGGATTGTCTATAACTGAGAAAATCTTAGTAAAGGCTATGGTGTTTACTTGTTCACTTGACTATCTATTTAACATATCTTTGTATTCCCAGATCTAGTGCCTAATAGGCATCAAGGGACACTTTTTAAAAATTAAATTGACTCCTATGAATGTGACCTTGTTTGGAAACAGAGAGTTTTTTTTGAAGATGTTATCAATTAACATGAGTAGGGTGGGTCAACTCCTGTGTGGGTGGTATTGGGGGCTGTCCCCTAACTCATAATAACATCACTGCACAATGAAAGGAAACGTCACTTGGTTCCACTGTGTCTCCATAGTCAGTTGAAAATGGGATGGCTGTGAACCACTGGGCTTTTGTTGACTGATTTGTAGAAGCATATTGTCAGGATTTTCTTCCTAGTCCATCTTCATCTGGAACTTCTTTGGAAACCTGTTCAACATCATAGCAACATACAAGTCTCCACTGACAGGTGGATGATGGCTGCGTATAGATACATTGGTGGGGGATCCAACCTGGGTCTCCATCAAGCAACTGGAGAATCCCCTTACTGAACCAGGTGAAATTATAAGCAAGGAATACCTCAGACCACTAGAAGTTGAGGGAGAGAAAATCTTCCCCCAGCAACTTGATAGAGAACTGTTGCCATCATGAATTAGAACAACTAGCCTATGGACTTATGAAACAATAAGTTTCTATTTTTATAAACCATCCAGCTTGTGGTACTTGGTTACAACACCTTAAAACAAATGACTGTATATTGGATGAATTTTCCCAAAAAGACTCAGGAAAATGTTTACAGAATCTTTTAGATTCTAAGATTCTTTGGAGAAGAATACCCACCAAAATTTTATATAATATGTAGCTTATGTACACAGTGCACTTTCTAAAGCATTTGCATTATAACATATAGCCTAAAAATGAGAAAATAGGTGGTGTCCATCCCATGTGAGTATTGGTACATAGTGAACACTCAATCATTAGTTTCTAAATGAATAAAAGAACCAAGAAGTTGACAAGTACGGGAATTGAAATAAAGATGAGCCCGTACAGTTCTGGGACAAGTGAGCATTAGAGTTTGGATTGAAGTCCAAGTCTCCTTATCTGGCAATTGCAAAAAATTCTCAGAAAAATCCCATTATCTCTTCATTCCATTTTTCCCATGATTTTTTAAAAATTGTTCTGTGGTCGTTAAATGATTTTGTGTCAACTAATCCTTACTGGCTAGGGGTGGAGTCAGGTCTGTCAATTGAGTCTCAGCCTGAAGCTGCCTCCTTGGGAGCGTGGCCTTTTTATAAGGAGGATCGTGAGACCCTTTCACCTTCTTGCTTGCTGGCCACCCTCAGAGCTGCCAGGGCCCTGCTCACTTTCCACTGACCTTGTGTCCACACAGCTTCATGCCCACGGGTCCGTGTTCTTCCTGCATTCTCCATCATGAGTCTGAAGAGGGAGTTGTATTGGAGTTGTGGACATGAATTGGACTGAGCTGGGACGTTTTCATGATTTATAATGACTTCTTGATATAAAACTCTTCTTATACATATATGAATGCCACTGTATTTGTTTGTCTAGTCCACCCAGCCTAACATGCTCTCTCTTGTGTTACAGTAAACATTTCTTCTATATATTATAAAGCTCATGAACAGCTTGATTGGGGGGAAGGTCAGTATGAATAAAATTAGAAGTATGTGAAGTTAAAAAAATTAAAATTTACTTTCTTCACTTGGCTTTCAGAACCTATTTCTTCTCTCTGAATGTATACTCCCAAAATAATTTTACCCAGTTTAATTGCTCTAAGTGCTGTCTATATACTGAAGACTCTTAAATTTGTATTTATAACCTAGTCCTTCCTCACAAAATAAGACTTTAACATTTACCCCCTCCCCCCTTGACATCTTCACTTGGATGTCTCATGGATACATTACATTCAGCATGTCTGAAATGGCTTATTGTCCTGGTCTAGCCTCTGTCTCAAATTGGTCCTGTATGCCTGAAATGGGACTTTCTTGATATTTCTGCCCCTCTTATCCTAGCAGCCACCCTGCCTTGTATCATGGCTATTCCTAGGTAGAGGAGAGTTTCTACCTTTACCCAGTGGTAGGAGACTTCGATAGGAGTAACCTAGACTTATGACTTTTCCTATGTCTTCCTTGGAGGTGGAGGATTCTTGTTTTCCCTGCTGCTTCCCTAGCAATTAGAGGCATTTAGATGAACCCTGCAGGCCACAGTCTGCCCCTTTCCATCAGTGGCAAAAGGCCTTTACTCCTGTTGGCAAAAGGAACCTCAGGAAGGGACCAGATTAAGTATTGTCATTTGGGTTTGTTTTTTTTTCCTCAACTGGGTCAATCCTCTTTGCACACTTGCATCACCAAGGGACATTCTCTCTCATCTCCTACTTGGTTTCAATTGCCCTAATCCTACTCAACCTGTAGTGTCTTGGTTAAAAAATTTAAAACACAAGCCCACACACATACATAAATATAAACACATACATTTGTATATGCTTAAAACTTTTTATTCTGGGTTAGGTGAAGGTTTACAGAGTAGGTCACGAGTTTTACATTCAAGGATTCACACAAATTAATTTCCACTCACCCGTGCTCTCCTCTCAGTGTTGAGAACTCAGCTCTCCCCCTGCCTCCCTGTGTTTCCTGCTTCTATTCCTTCTTCCTTCCCAACTTTCTGAACTTTGTTCTTGGGGAAATTCTGCCCCTTCCATCTTACATGGCTGGCTTTTCTAACATGGGGGTGATTTCAATTCCAAACCTGAACTAAAAGCCATGGACTCAATGGTGCCACCAGGCTCAACCCAACTAGTCAGGCTGGTTTCTTTTATGACTTTGAGTTGTGTTCCACATTGCTTTCCAAGTCTATGCAACATGTTCAGTTTCAGAAGTTGAGCACCATTTAGTTTTTCTGGTTTCAGCAATGTGGAAACTGAGGGCTGTATGGACGAATTATTGGACCAATTATGTGGACTAATTAATGGACCAATTATCCAATGGACTATTTATTTCCAGGCATCTTTTAGGGTCCATCATCCCCCCTGTTGCTGGATGGCAAGAGACCCATAGCTGCACCTTAGAGCTTTTAAGACAAGAAAATTATTAACGTTTCCGTTGATTTGTCCTTATGGAGTTGTATGGTGATCAATGCACTGCCTGGGTCAATCCATACAAGCCACCGTCCTTGAGAGACCTTATTTGCCCTTGTAGGCAGCTGCAGCTCGGCTTTCACTGTTAGGAGGTGGGTGGGGGTGGTGGGGAGCAATGCTCCTTTCAGTTATTTAAATGGCAGGAAGAAGCAGACCTAGGTTTTTATTTTTTTTAAAGTATCTTTTGAGCAAAATTGTCTGGAAATCCTCTTTGAGAATTTCCTTTCATGTGAAAAATTGTGTTGAAAGTTTTTCTTCCTTGAAGGTAAATTTGATTTTGTAGACACCTAAAGTAATTTTGTGTTAAGTTTGATGAATAAAATATGGAATCATTCTGGGTCATACTGCTTTCAATAACCAAAGATATTAAATCCAATAACTAATAATATACTTTTCCTAATAATGACAAGAACAAGTTCTAAGAAAGAGTGATAGTGAGTGGGTATAGGCTTATTTCCTCTGAGTATTAGTTTCATCTAATATTACACCAATTGCCCGAACTTCGGGACACCATGTGGTTGTTTTTGTGTGTTGTAAAGTAAATTCTGACTCCTGGGGCCTCATACGACAGAGTAAAACTGCCTCCTAGACTTTGCTAAGCTGTGGTCTTTATGGTCATAGCTTGCCAGGGCTTTTCTCCTTCAGAGCTGTTGATGGGTTCAAACTGAGGATCTTTAGCTTGGAAATCACGTGCTTAACCCTTTTGCTACCCGGGAACCTCTGATAATGATACAGGTATGAAAGGAAGAAGTGTGTGCAGATAATTGAAAGGGATGAGCTCCGGCTACCATCATGCACATGAATGCCACCAAACCTTCAAACCAATACCACGAGCCGTTTTTAGTGAGTTGGAAAAATATCTACCCCCTTCTCGGAAGCGTGATGAGGTAGGGACAACACCATCCCCACAACTTGGAAGCTTTGTAACCTCAAGTAAGTCATTTAACTTTCTTGGGATGAGTTTCTCTGTCTCTAAGAAGATAAATATGCTATTTACTTCGGAGGGTTATTATGAGGCTCTATCAAATTAATGGATGGGAAGTATTTTGCAAAGACCTAAATGTTCATTGTTAGTAGTGAAATTTTATTCTTTTGTTTGTCAGAGAAAACGACCACTTTCAAAATTATTAGCAATGATAAATGTTTATTGAATAGTACATTAAGCTATGAGGTTAATAAAATTATTTTAGTGACTGCTCGATACAAAATAAGGATTTTTTTGGTAAAGAAAATATTAGCTCACCCTTTGCTGCTTAGTCCTGTGTCACGAAAAACATCTATTTCTCCAATTTTAGGATAAACTTATTGTTATTAGCATGGGAGCTCTAAGTTCATATTTTAAAAGTGATATTATATATTTTCTATTTTGGTTTTAGTTCTTTAAAATGTATCTATTACTTTACTATCCATTTTCATGGACTTGAGAA
This sequence comes from Nesogale talazaci, assembly GCA_004026705.1. Classification (NCBI taxonomy): domain Eukaryota; kingdom Metazoa; phylum Chordata; class Mammalia; order Afrosoricida; family Tenrecidae; genus Nesogale; species Nesogale talazaci. The sequence goes on along the minus strand of PVJH01019144.1, from coordinate 5,433 downwards.
TAATTTTATTTATCAAAAGAGTTTAGAGTCTATTGTGATTTTATTTTCTCTTGTATTATAAGTTATTGGAAACTTTGATTTTTATTTTAAATGCCAAATTATTTGAAGCCTCACAAAGTAGATAGTGGTAATAATCTTGTCATACAGGTGAGGACACTAAGGTGTGGAGAAGCAGCTTGTCAGGATCCATAGCTACTCGCAGGAGCAGGGAATCACAGCGAGCCCCACAGTTTCACTGCAGATGAGTCTATAATATTCCAAGGAAAGAGGAAAATGTGGCTCATTGTATAGAATTTCTCTTAGGTGATAGGAAATTGTTTTCTACTTCAGTGTCCACTATGAACCTGTTAGTAAATGGTCACGGTGCGCTGTAATCCGCAGAGTCAACAGTTCAAAATCACCAGTGGATTGGCAGATGTGAGGTGTGGGGTAGAGGAGGAGGGAAAGACTGGGCTTTCTAGTGACAATCTCGGGGACACACAGGGGGTTGCTCTTCATCAGCAGTGACTTGATGGCAGTGTGGGAGTCGATGTTCAGGGAGCTCTGGTGGTGGAAAGGTTATATTTGTGACTGCTAACTAAAAGGTTGGCCGAGAGAACTCCCCAGTGGCTCTACAGAAGGAAAATCTAGCAATCTGCTTCCCAAAAGATTATAGCCTAGCAAACTCTTTGGGGGCAGTTCTACTTTGTCATATGGGGTCATTGTAAGTCAGTGTCAACTTGACGCTTTGGAACTTGGAGGTGAACACTTCCTAACCACATCATGAGCGTGGGCAGGTTTGGTAATAAATAACTGTCATTTCTCTGATTCAAGTTACCGGTGCCCAATCATTTCATATGCTTCAGATGCTTCAGATCAGATCTGTGTTCGGGTGAGAGGTGCAGGTACAAAGGGGTTGTGATAAGTGTGGTAGTTAGGGATTATGTCAACTCATTACTCCTGGCGAGGGGTGGAGCGAAACCTATTAATCAAGCTGTAGCTTGATGCTACCTCCTTGGGGCATGGCCTCTTAGAAGAGAGTGAGGAATGATAGGAAGTGATCTCTCCCTCCTACTTTGCCTTCCAGCCTACTGGAATGCTGTCTGCTTCAAGGGGTGGCCCCATGTGAACCACCCAACCCTATAGCTGCTGTAGCCCTGCCATGTTACTACTGACCTTGGTTCCAGGCAACTCTGCGCCCACCTGCCTGTGAGCTTCCTGCATTCCGCCTCACCTTCCTGCCACACCAGCATATGGTCACACGAGGCTGACCAAGGATTTATGGACTAGCATCAGGTTTATGGACTTGAGTTGAACTTAATTACTTCTTGATAGAAAGTTCGTTGTTAAACATAAATTGTCATTGGGCATGTCTTTGCCTAACACTGTGAGGTTGCCTCTCTTGATAGTAAATTAATTGGAAAAGAGTTGCCGCTAATGGAGAGCATAGAGGAAAAGATGGAGTCTGATCATTTTTATTTGGTGGCATATTTCAGATTAACATATGAGAGTAGAACACGGGTTGCATTACTGCACAATTATAAAAGTTATTCATTTTGTTGTTGTCTTTTTCTAAGTCATTTTGGAAAACTAGTGGCTTGTCCAATTTCAAGCCAACTTCAACATCTGTCACCCATGGCTGAAACTGATGCTATGCACTGATACAGTGATGCTCTTCTTTGGGGAATTTACTGTCTCTTCTTGGAAAACATCTCTGGTATTTATGCTCTCTGGCAAGTTTTGCAAGTGGTAATTTCAGTGAGGGTGCAGAAACGTTGGTTATCTCACCCTGAACTAATTTGATAGAAAGCAGAATGATCCTGAATGACTGCCATGAGGGTGAGCAGTGACATTAACTTAAAACACAAACCAGTGAAAGCTCTTTGCAACCCCTGAATAGCTCTTGAGGAGCCCTTTCTTCTGTTTTTGTTAATTGAGCTTTGAACTTAAAAGAGGCAAACAGCTGCAATCCACAGAATTTGGACCTGTTAAGTCTTTTTAAGGGAGGGCTGAATGACAAGAAAACGTTTCTTGACTTCTTTCAGTTTGTAGCTTTGTGTACTGTAAGTCATTGTTAGAATCTTTTTCAGGCCTGTCTCAGAGGTCACCCTCTAGCCTGGCACTTCCAAGTTGCCATATGCAAGATTTCCCATGAATATTTGCATTGCTGATTCCATTGGTGTTTAATAACATGATCTGATAGTCAGTCACATGAGATGCTTATAGTTTTTTAAACAAATATTAGATCTATGGCTAGCCAATGAACAATCCTCTAAAATTTGTATTGTGAAGAATTGTGAGAATAAAATGTTTATAAGTAAATCTCTTTTCGGGCTGAGCCCTGGTGGCATAGTGGTTGTGTGTGGGACTGCGGCCCATTGGGTTGGTGGTTCAAATCCAGCAGCAGCTCTCCAGGAACAAGGCTGGGCCTCCTACTCCCACCAGAGGATAGTGATGCCCACAAAAAAACAAACAAAAAAGAAAATCTCTTTTCATGATAAAGTCATGGCTAAGAATACAAAGTAGACATATTCTCTCTTTTGGAGGCAAAAATAAAATGCTAGTCATGCATAAACTAAAAGAGTATTTGTATGGAATTTTAAAACTAGCTGTCCTTAGTATTAGAAAAAGAACACTACCCAAAAGGAGAAGCAAATGGAGTCTGTAAAATCTCATGTCCATATGAGAGTGAAAATTGTTTATTTGAACTATAAGGAATTGATCAGTCTTTATTAAAAGGAGAGAGCAATAGGGCCTATGTGGAGCATTCTACCAGACAGGAATGCAGTCTTACACAGATTGAAAGCCCATTGAGAATTGTGCTGGATTTGTGCACTTATGTCTGTCAGATGCATCTGTGTGTACTCAGTCAATGCTCAAGTGTGCCTGCAGTGGCATCTAACAGGCTGTCAGTGACTGATTCCCTCAAGGAGGTCTGAGCCTGGTCACAGGAGGAATTCCAGGCCATATCAGACCTCCCAGGAACTGCTCTTGCAACCCATTCTCCCTCAATCTCCCCAGGGACTTTAAAGTATTCTAATTAATAAAACAGATCCACATGACAAGGAAGGCAATGGAGTATACATTTATATAAATATGTTCATATTAATTGCGAATTCCCATTTGAAATCTGATGCCTGTGATAGGAAAAAATTCTGCAGTTTCAGCACCCAAGTGATTAAGTGCATTAACTTCCGGGAGTCTCTTCATGACTTCTCCAGATGCAGTGAAGGTCCCTATAGCCTGAAGGTTCAGGAAAAAGCAGTGCCACCTGGAAGGGTCACTCCAGGCGCTGGACAACTTTGGTGTATTAATTAATGTGTTCTTTCATGCAGAGATATATTCAATGAAGATGTTAACCTCTTTTATCTGAGACAAAAGCCAGAATATATTTCTTACTTAATTAAGACCAAATGCAGAGTTTGTTTATGAAGAAAAAATGATGTTTTGACAAACTGCTGTAATTGAGACAAGTTAAGAAACTGATAATTTACGGATCTGCGATAGAGTTGCTCGTCAACAAACATTTTTTTGGTCTGCAAAGCTAGAGAACTAAATATACTGCTGAGCTGAAAATTTCCTTGTAACAGTAAGAACCACACATGGTCCCAAACAGGTTGTGTAGTGGACCCTGTGGCTGATAGCCTAGCTTCATTCTTCTCATAATATTCTAGATGGTACTCTCAGAGAACTGACTCCCTGCCCCGTCATCTCCCTCCTTCCCATGGTGACAGGTTCACAGATGAAGTCTGTAATCAACTGAAAGCAATAACATTTAGCAAAGAAGTTTCCTTGGGGAAGTATATTGATGGTCTTGAGACAGCTGTAGGAAATGACTCTCTCTTTTGCTAGACGGGCACAAAGCAGGACGTGGTACTGATTACTTCTAACAGCCAACCTGTGCCCAGGAGAGGACCAGCTCTCATGAGAAGCCAACTTTGTGCACATGAGAGCAGGCTGAGTCTTTAATGAACATACTGGGATCTCTAGACCACATTAAAATAAAGATCTAAATTGTAACTGCCTTGGGGAGGATAGATGCGGTATAGAAAATCTGTGCACACTTGGGAAAGAGGGTGTGGCAGTCATGTGCTTATGTTAATTTTATGAGTGAAATGTAGGGGTGGAGTCTAGCCTGTTAATCTGGAGATAGTCATTGAGTAGCCGATGAGACCTCTATGTGGGCATGGCTTTCACCTGAGACTCCTGGGAAATCTCACGATATTTCCCTCGTGAAGATGAGAGGCTATCTCCCCCAATTGTTGGGAGTTAGTTTCAGAGATGATTAACCACAGGCAACAGAGAATGGCGGCGTCTGGGAGGCTGGATTAGCCGGTGGAGAAACCACACGGCTTTGCCCTGATGGAGCCGGACCTCTGAGGCTGGGGCAGCCACATGGAGGCCTCTGCCAGCGATGAGTTGCTTCTTCCACCACGGGATGCTGTTGATGGACCCTGAGCCCTGGAAGCGAGGAGCCATGGGGAGACCCCTGTTGGTGCCAGGACTCTGTACGCACTGACCTGTGACTTCATGAGTCAGAAGGAGACTTTATGGATTGATTTCAGGCATATGGGTTAATATCAGACTTGTGACTTTGAGCTGGACTGGGCTGGGGTGTTTTCTCAATGTCCTGTTCCCCTTGAATATAAACCCATTCCTTATATCCATATGTGTGTCCTTGAATTTGTTTCTTCTAGTCTACCCAGACTAACACTGAGAGTGTCTTAGGATGTTCTCTATTGCAGTAAACCATTGGCTTAGTTCCTCAGTAGACTCACTTTATCATTTTTGTGAGGTGAATGATTATAAAAAGTTACTAATATTCAGTACACATAGACCTGAATATAGGCCCAAAGACATTTATTTAAGCAGAACAAGAGGATATTGCATGGTTTCAAATCAAGGAAGGTGTCCAGCAGAATTGTGTCCTTTCAACATACTTATTCAATGATATAGTGAACAAGTAATCCCAGAAGCTAGACCAGGGGTGGTCACATTTTTTTAGCAATGTGAGCTACTTATAAAATGATCAATTCAAAATGATCTACCAACTACAAAAATGCAAAACATATATTTATTTTTATTTCTTTTTTTTTCTCTCTGTCTCTCTTTTTTTTTTAAATTTTATTGGGGGCTCTTACAGCTACTACAACATTCAGTACATCATTTGTATCAAGCACATTTGCACACATATTTCCACATCCATTTCCCAATATTTTCCGCCTGAGCCCTTGATACAAGCCCCTTTTAAAAAAAACCCTCCCCTTTCCCTCCCCCTCCCCTTTTTAAAAAAATTGATCATTTTATTGGGGGGCCCATACAACTCCCATCACAATCACCAACAACATCAGTTGTATTCAGGCCACTTTTACACACCCATTGCCATCATCACTCTCAAAACATTCTCCCTCCCTCCAGGCCCCCATTATCTGCCCCCTATATTACCCTTCCTCC